>CM037853.1:11962102-12035582 GCA_021234595.1 Delia radicum | reverse complement strand
ACATAAAATGAGAGTATTACACTGAAAGAAGTGATGAGTTTTTATTTTTGTGGCTTCTTACAAGATTTGTTTTCATTGTTATAACAATTATGAAATTATTGAATATGTTGCGTTAAAAAAATATAAATTTTAAAAATAGGTATGTTCATTAGGGTTATGACTTTTTTGTTGCGAAAAATTACAGGGACAATATTGTACTGATATTGTATTGATAATAACAATAATGTACATCAGTGGTCTTCATCCATATCACCCGAAAAACGTTTTATTTTTTATTTTTATCAAAAATAAATATCAATAAAGTTTAAAATGTTTCTATAATCAATAGAAACGAAAAAAAAATCAAATATACTTAAACTAAAAATCCCTCAAGTTGAAAATCGAAAAATGTCTTAGTGTATAAATATTAAAATAAAAAAAAATATTTTTAAAAATATGTTTTTTGAACAATAAAACGTTTTTAAAAACGTTTTTTCTTTTTTTTTTTTATCTATTTTTTTAGTTTTAAAACTAATAATACAGATATTATTTTGGAATGCTGGTTTGGTTGCTGTAAAAACCATACGATTTCAGTGCAAATTTTTCTGATAAAACAAATAATAAATAAATAAAAAAAAAGTTTTTCCACTCAACATCCCACATATTCATTAAATATTTTAATTTCAATGCTGTAAAAAAATATATATTTATACGAAATATAAACAAACATGCATAAATTTATGTAGCTTGTTATCAAACCTTCTCAGTGTATCAAACAAAAATGTAGCTTTCGTTAAAACGTTAAAACATAAAAAGATCCGCTATACTCCTACTCTGTTGAAAGCTAACTAGCTACTGAATGAAACAATTATCTCACACACATATTTATTGTTGTAAATATGGTTGCCGTTCAGTACGATGCAAACAAAGAGTACGTATTTTTTTATGAAAGATATTGTAGCGTTGTTAATTTATTACAATTAGTTAAGTTTTTGATAGGAAAATAAAACAAAAAAAAAAGCTTTCTGAGAGTTATAAAAGTAATATTGATAAATACAGTACGATATTAAAATTTAAAGATATTGTAATAAAGATTAGCGATACAGGTAGTTTTGGTACATTTCAAGAAGCTGTCTTGTAGGAGTTTTTTTACTTTGAGCAACCCTGGTTATAATATTCACGAAGAGAATAAATAAATACCCGAAAAAACTTCGTCCCCTGGGTGATATGGATGAAGACCACTGATCTAGAGGCAATGATTATAATTTTTTTTTATTGGAAACATGTTTGTTGAGCCAATTTAATTCGATTTTGTGTATAAAAGCCGATGTTTAGTTATAAAGTTAAAAGTTCCGCCGCCGAACTATTTTCGATTTGGCCGAACTTTTGAAGGCCGAACAGTGAATTTATTGCTTAACTACGGACTTTTATTTAAATTTGTCACTCAAAATCGTTTCTAATCAGCCCAATAAACATTTTTCCATTCGCCAAATTTGTCCATAATGTTTTAAAAATAAAGAATATAGACCAAATGCATTTTCTGGCCGAACTGTTCGGTCGGACACTATTATGCAATTCGATTCGAAAATTTTTGTTCGAATTTGGAAATTTTAAAACTCTTGTAAGATGATATCCGTACATACAAGTGCAACTTTTTTACTTTTTGCATTTACTAGATAATTGTCTACAGGTTTTTAACATTTTAACTTATTGAAAACTATTCTTATTAGTTTATTTTCAATGTAAAAATTCTGTTCGAATCGAATTACATAATAATCCCACTAAATTTTGGATATGTTATACAAGACAATATTTGCTATCCCCACAAATTGTTTAAGGAAATTTGAGGATATAGTTTTTTTGAAATATTCCAGAATAATTAACGTTTTGACAGTTTTGTAATATTAATCTAAAGGGAATGTTCATATATTTTTGTTTTAAGTATATGAAAGAAGATCTTAGCTTTCAAATAAGTATAAAAATCGAATAATTACTTAAAAAGTTAGAGAAAGCTAATTTTTCTTAGTTTTTATAAAAATGTCCAACTTTTAGCCGCGATACGAGAACTACAACCGAATTTCGAAAAATGTAGATATTACATCACCTATGTCATAGAAAGGTTTAATATTAATGTCCTCACTTTCAATTAAATCCAAACACACCTATTCCAAAACGACTAAAATCGAATCGAAATTTTTTGGAATGACTCTATAATACAACATTTATGCATGTGTGGAAATGGGGTAAAACACGACCAAATAAAATTGAATCATACACAAAGAAAGAAATTAATCAATTTTTCTCAGCAGGAAAAAAAAAACACTTGAAATGCACTACTATTAAAATATTTTCTCAACAATTGAGTAGGTTGTGATGTGAACACCGGTCGGTCTTTTGAATTCATTCTCACTTTTTATACTGTCGTATTAGAAATCTGTTACTAAAAATAGACATTGAGTTAGTAAACAAAACTATTGTATACAAATTGTGGTTATTTCAGTAAAAACATTAAGGAAAGAAACAATTAAAATAGCATAAATCTACTAGATACATTTTCCAAATACAAATCTTAAAAACACAGATACAAAATTTCTATCTCATTCTCCAAAATGCACAAAAAAGCACAATCAAAACATTAAGGAATAACAGAAAAAGAAAAGTGAAAAAGAATCTAATTAAAAAAAGAAGTTACAAGTAGTAAGAGAGAGAGAGAGAGAGAAAAGGCATAAATTAAAGTGAGAAAAAACACCTTCAAATCAATACGCACCACAAACGGATGACGTCGTTTTTCTCACTCACACAATTACATTCGATGAATAAAATAAAAAAAAGGTAGAAAAAAAACTTTCATCTTGATTTTTTTCATTTAAATTGTTCAATAAATACTTATTTTTTCATATAAAATTTAATAAATTTCGTTAGATTTCATATTATTAACGAATATATTACAACTATCTTTTAAATAATTAGTAAAATTAAACAAATTTTAATGAAATTTCAATTTAATGAAGGGTGTGGCGTGGTATGAACTAATTTTTTTGTAGGCGAATTTCACATATTTACTTTGTATACTTGTTTATTTTTAATAAATTTTTTTATTTTAATTACTTAAAAACACTTACACTTTATAATTTTTCAATGTTTCTATTATTAATTATTTTTTTCTTTTTTATTGTATAAAGATTTTAGCCAACTTGTAAAAACTTTATTTTCACGTCCGACCGTATCAAGAGCAAATTACAAAATGGTGACCTATGTCAAAGTGGAGAGTATTTCAGTACTAGATACTCAGATACTCGATACCAACTAATTTTCCGAGTATCGAGTACCAAGAAGTACCATTGAACATTATAGGGAGTTTAGACAACAAAATTAATCTACTTGGTTAACGGTTATCACGACAATGAAATGACAACTAAATCATTCTCGTTTTAACAGTTCAAATGTAAAAATTTGTGTTGCATCGGTTTCATATGACATTTATAACTCATAGAGATAAATAAACAAAATTAGTTCCATTACCGAAACAGTAATGATTTTTTTGTCATTTCATTGTCATGTGTAGTAAAAAAGATACATAATTGTTACCCTGGGTATAATCGGGTTAATAGGTTATTAGGGTTAATAGGTTATTAGGGTTAATATCCTAAAATGGGATTAACTGCTTGATCAATCAATAATAGGGAATTCGCATAGACAAGTTAATCTCCTAAGAATTGGATTAACTGTTTAATCAAGCACTAAACAAGGCGATTACATTAAATTTTCAATCTTTTTGATTAACAGTTAATCCAGCTTTTTATCTGAATACTATTTCTAAACGGCCCTGTATTCTACTACTACTTGTGTGCAACTCTGTGTTTTTATATAATTCGGCTGGCTACTCTAACAAAACATGCATACAAAGCCAGGTAAAAAATAACGTTACTTCGGTTGGGTTAGACAACTCTTGGTTGATTACTTATATATACATTTAACTTTTTTTATATGCCAATTCTTGTTGGGTTATGGTCGGGCATGACATAATTTTTTGAGATGTCTTCTTTATCGATGCCATAATTTGGTTTTGCTAGACAATTATTGGTTAATTTTTGCCAAATTTAAAAAAAAAATGCACATATAATTTTTTTTATATGCCAAAACTTGTTGGTTTATGGTCGCCGCCAATGAACGGTTCCGGGCTTAACGTAATTTTTTGGGATTAAGATATGTCTTCTTTATAGATTCCATAGCTCAGCTGGGCTTGCCTTGGTTGATTTTTTCCAATTAAAAAAAAAAAAAAATTGACCATATAAAAAAATTGCCAAGTATTGTTGAGAACCACACACAAAAAATCGTTACCAAGTAACTAGGAACATTTCAACTCATAAAGTTTTTTCACATAAATTATTCAATAATTAAGTAGAAACAAAAAAAGAACTTGGTAAAATGTTACTAGTTTTCGTATAACTTTTGTGAATACATTTTTTATTAGTTGAAATGCTCCTAATTTTTTGTGTGCACGTTCTTCTGTTAAATTTGTAAATAAAAAACAGTTGTTGCTAGAGCAGCTTGTTATCTTTTCAGTGGTCCTTTTTCGACAATCATATTTTTTGATATGGTAGCACTGTTTTTCTTATTTGTTTTCATTTCGTAAAACATTTTGTTGTTTTTTTTTGCGTCAGAGAAAAAGATTAAGTTGAACATTTTTCTAAAAAAAATAATGGATAAAATTGCTAATCAAATTGGATATTTGGTATTAAAAGAAGATGGAGCTGTTGTAGAATCTGGTGGAGAATTACAAAATGACGAAAGAAGTGCCAATATATTTCTAGATCTTATAAATCTTACAGAAAGGTATGTCTGTGTGTGGAAAACACACCCTTCTTTTGTTTTAAAAACTTTTTTCGAATTATTTCTTTTTAGTGTTGATGAAAATTTTATGCCAAATAGTAGTTGTGAACGTATATCCATCCTGTATGAGGAACATAGCTATAATATTTGCATGTCTAATAGACGCATTTATATAGTGAAACTGCGTAATTTGGCACCCACAACCAGAGTTGGCGGCGGGGGTGGTGCGTCTGCTAATGTTGCTGGCAACGGTGTAACAACAAACACTAATGTCTACATGGAATCGGATAGCAATATAGGCACAACGGCAGTACTAACTTGAGAATCCTCAAGCGCTGTCTGTTGCGCTTTCTGCGCCCATAGTTTTCGCCAGCGCAGTCCCACGGACAGTGCTTGCCATCCATCAAATGAACGTTCCAGACGTTTTAATTGGAAAACACCATTTATTTATTTAATTATATTGTTTATTTGTCAGCGAATACACCATCTTTAATTTCTTGTTCAAAAATGCGTTCTGCTTCTTTTGTCACATCCAGTAGAGTAGCCTTTTGACTGAAAATTACCACAAAACGTTGACGCCAATTGAAACGACGTTTTACAATCCAAAAATCATCCGTAGACTTAATCATAATCTCTTCATAACTAGTTTTATCTAACGATCTCTGTGGTCTTTCAACTTCATTGTCCGTGGAGTTGAATAAATCTGCTATTAAGTTGGTAACATTTTGGGGTAAATGAGCTCGGTGTTGGGGATCATCGTCATACAAATTACTGCTAAGTTTTAGACTTTGATCGTTAAGAAATAGATATTTAGGTGACATATGCTCAGCAGGATGACCACAATCCAGGTTCGATGTTGCAACCGATGTTTTACAGGCATTTGGTTGCTTGGCCAAATAATCATCGATATCTCTAGCTAATACATATAATTGAGAATTGATAGCATATCCAAGTTCCTCTTGCAGTTGAGCTGTTAAATCTATAGATTGTTTGAAAAAAAGGCACAACATAGCATGGGTTGAGGGAAATGTTACCAATTTGTAGGATACTAATTGTTCATTTGTCTTTAGATAAATATTGCGACTGTTCTGGGTTATACTCGATGCCGTGTCACCATTTGGAATTTCAATGCTTTGAAATATATACTGGTAAAGAGTTAATAAATTTGAAGAGTTTAATTTGCCACCACTAAAAAGAATGATAAATGTTAGTGAGATTTTTAAGGTATTATAGCATTAACAAACATACCATACTACAAATTCCTTATAGAGAAAAATGGAATCGCTTATAATGGGAAATGTAGCTTTGAGAGAATCAATAAAATTGTGTACATGTAGAAATAAAAACTTATCTAATGGTAGATATTGTAGGGAATTCATAAATTCGATGATATCATTAGCCGGTAGTTTCAACGATGAAATATACTGAAATAGAGAAAACTTTTGAAGTAGGATATAACTGACCGGACCAGAGCTTAAAATCTTAAAACATTTTATATAGCAAAATGTCTCAAAATCTTGGATCAAGTCAGCAATTCTACATAAACTTAATACAATTTATCTTAATTTGCCAACCTTATAAAAAAATCCCTCCAATTTCTGTGTCAAATAATCACGTGCCGTTTCTTTAGCACCAGATAATTCATCTAAAATCATTTGGAATGTTCCCTCCTCTAAACAAAAGCGATTATAGGATTGTATTAGTTGTCGTCTATAAATGGCATCATGTAATTCATCCTTATGATATTCTGGATATTCAACACCATCTTTCGAATGTATTTCCTTGGGCACATTTAATACCAAGACAAGCCAAAAATTTGGTTCCGGCTGATAAAGTAATTGTGTAGTTTTTTCCGTATGTATAACTTCACAATCACCAGGTTCTTCTGTAAACGAGCTACAGCCCACAAAACCATTAGAACTACAAGTTTCATAGAATCTCGTGAAAAAAAAACTTACTCAGTAAATGCTGTAAAGGCTTGACTTAAACCGACATCTCTGATTTTAGCATTTATATCAATTTCCTTGGGATGATAAAATAAAATCTTTTCTTTTTCCTATAAACAAGATAAAAAATAAATAAGATTTAGGGCGTTTTGAAAAAGAAAGATTTGTGTATATCAACCTGTCCTTCTTTTTGGCCATACGTTGAATTGAAGATATAAAAACTTCTTATAGTTACTTCCACCTTACGTGGTAGATGATGCATATTTATTGTAAATTCTTTTAAATATTAAACAAAAGCCATAGAAAAGTTATTGCAAAATTTAACGAAAATTTATCCACATAAAGAAGAAAACACAAAACAAATCAACAGCAGTTTATCACTATTTCTAACTTAACGTTTTCTCAGCTAATCCAGCGCTTTTCGATTGTATATAGCAGGGTGGGAAAGTGCGTTATACACAAAACACAAACTAGTGTAAGACTATCGAAGTCAACTTTGTTATTATTTTTTTTTATATAAAGTTGATAGAAGGTGTATAAGCAAAGTAAAAGCCACCGCAGTGCAAGTATAAATCACATATGCCATTTATTTTGCAATTTCACATTGTTTGTTTTTCAATGTGAACTATTTTGTATCTCACCTAAGTTTTTTTTGTAACTTTCTAAAGTAAAATTTGAAAGCTGTTAATATAGTAGTTAGTCAAGATCAGTGTTGCCAGGAGATTTGTTTTTAAATCCCTACGTTAATGAAAAAAAATCCCTTTTTTCTCTACAGACAGAAAAAATATTCCCTACATTTTTCCCTACACATTTTTTTAATAAATGCAAAAATTTTGTTTTTTATCAGTAAATTATATTTACTTTTATTATAAATTTGTACAGTAATTCATTCAGGTACAATAGATTTTCATTAAACAAAAATAACAGAAAGTAAAAAATAACATAAAAACTAAAAATAAACGGTAAACAAATAAAAAATGCCATTTTTAAAAAATACTCGTATAAACACTAATGGCCTGTTTCTCGATTTCGAAATAATGCTTTCTTTCGCTTTCTAAGCGAAAGAAAATTGATTTGGCTTTCTCTAACTAAATTTCTATGCGAACGATGACTTGAAGTACAAGTCGAATGATGACGTAAAAGTTTTCATACAAAATTTGGTTTCTCTATTTCGAACGAGTTGTCAACAGTGCGAACGTAAATGTCAAAACCATTTTCATTTATGCAAAGCCAAGAGCACATGCAAACAATGGTGCCAACTGTTTAAACCTATCTCTCATTTTTCCAGTGCCACCAGATTTGTTGGTTTTGTTCTGTTACACTAAAAAAAAATAAATGGTTATATTTTTCATTGTTTATTATAAATTCTTAATAGAATAAAATTTTTAATAAAAAAAATCCCTGCAATTTGACTGAAAAACAAAATCTGTCCTTTTTTCCCTACAGATGATTTTTTTTGGAAAAAATCCCTACGAAAAGGGAAAAATCCCTACACTTGGCAACACTGGTCAAGATAGCAGATGATTTAGTTGTAAAAGAAAACTATAAAACTTGACTGTGTAATGTATATAAAAACCATGTCTTAATCAGAGAATCTAGCCGACCCTAAACAATCGGCGGCGGCGGCGCGGACTTTTTGGTCCGCCGGCGGCGGCGTCTACAAGTTTATAACGGCGGCGGCTGAACTGTCGGCTTAAATTGGTTTTTTTAAGGAAGGAAATTTATTATTTGAACTTAAAAATAGGAACAGTTTTCTATTTAAAAAACATCAATTAAAACTTCGAAATTTTAAATTATAAAAACCATCAAAAGTAAGAAAAATTAAATAATATTAAAATTTCAAAATTTTAAAAATATTTTGTAGTTTTTGAATTTTAAAAAATTTAATTTTTAAAAATATGAACAAGCTAATTTGCTCTTTACAAATTTTTTTGCAAAAGAAAATTTATCATTTCATAAAAATTAATAAAACGTCTTATATCAGCTAACAAGGAAACTACACGATGGTAAATCCTCAGATTCGAATAAAACTTGGAGAGAATCAAAAAATATTGAACACATTTTTTTAGGCGCGCAATCTCAAGTTTAGGGGTTAAAAGTGGGGTCAGAAATGATATTTCTTTTATAAGTCAAATGAAAGGTATTTGGAAGGTGCATCCACTGGTGTATAGAACATGTCTCTACATATCCTAATATTTTTGTTATTCAAAAAAAAAATTTTCGAACACCTCCTTTGTATGGGGAGTTGTCGTTAGTTCGAGTTCAAATTAACGTATAATGGTGCTCATTTAATTTAATCGATGGGGTGTCTGTGCTTTTTTAAATTTCGTCATCATTCGGCTTTAATACGACGTCGCCCGAAGAGCTTCTTTAGCCCATATTTTTAATATTTGCAATAAGTGGCAACTCTGGACCCACAACATAGGCAATATGGGTATCAAAATTTTTGTTTTCTCGAGTAATTCAATACTTCTTCCAAAAAATATCAATTTCTAAAATTCGAAAAATACGTTTTTTAAAATTTTGACTAACTTTTTTAACCCTCAACAACATATCCAAGTTTTATTAAAATCGGAGGATTCACAGCTGTTAGTTTCCTTGTAAGACTAATGACGAAAATATGTTCCTATACATTTTGTGTGAAAGGCTAAAATTCGACTATCATCTGATAAAAAAAAAGATATAAAAATAAAATTATTGTAAACTGCAACTGTTAGTTTCCTTGTAAGACTAATGACGAAAATATTTTCCTATACATTTTGTGAGAAGCCTAAAGTTGGACTATCATCTGATAAAATAAAAAATATAAAAATAAAATTATTGTAAAGTATATATTAAATATTGAGCTAAACTCTTTCGCTATTATACACTATTATGTCCTAAAATAACAAGCCAAATACATATTATTATATTAAAAATAATATTTTTTAAATTTATTGAGTATGTTTCTATTGATCAACAATAAAAATAGTACAACTTTTTCCTGGCGCAGCCGATTAAATCGACGGCGTCTCATAAGCCGACTCATATTTTAAGCTGATGCGAATCGGCGGCGACGCGAAACTTGAGAATTTAACCGGCGGCGGCGCGCCACCTACTTGCGCCGGTTCGGCTTGGGACTCTGGTCTTAATACGGCAAGCAAAATAGGGGGGTTTTTTTTTTTCGTATGTACGAAAGTCAATATTTTTTTTCAATAAAAAAACTAAAAATAAAAAAATTTTAATAAAAAGCAGGAGAATAATTTGAAATTGGCATGTATTTGTGCTGAAATTAAATTGCAATAAATTTTAATGCATTTTTATTTTATTGTATTTCTCTTTTTTAGCTTTTTCTTGCCTGAAACTGTATGCCGTTTGAATGGTTGGTTCTGATACCACAGGAATGCTTGGTTTTTGTGAAATGTGTGGGATATAAGTTAAGCATTTTATTATATTTATTTAATATTTATATAAATGAGTACCAACAAATTTATATTATTAAAATATTAAATAAAAGGCTTTTTATACTTTTTGCGTGTAATTGATTACGAAATATTCTTGTGCACCTTTTACTATTGAGCACTATATTACCAGTGTGTATATCATATTGAAAGGTTGTACAATATATTGGAAAAAATCAAAAAAGTTTTGATTCTTATTGCGCAACCAAGTAATGTGGATAAATTTTCACATCCCTCCACAAAATACCAAAACAGTTTTGCAATGTGCACTGTGTTTTTCAGCATACATTAAGTTTTCTTGGAACGTCTATTGAAAATTTTATCAGTATTCGACTGTTGTTATATTTATTTATAAATCCATCGTAGATGGAATCAGCTGATTTGTCGAAAAAATAACTAAATTGACAATAACGATTTCTTCACTACATCGATTTATATCGATATATGTGACGTTTTTATTTCCGGTAATATGAAAACACTGTAACTGGCAACAAGGCTTTTAGTAACGGAATTGCCATGTCGAAAGCATACCATTAAATAATGCCATATTTGTGCAGTAGGACACATTTAATGAACGTTATCTTTAAATTATGTACTTACCCAGGTTTATTAGAAATGTGTTTAAACTCTTGGCAAAATTTCAGTTTATGGGGGACACCCCTGGAAAAAAAAAAAATGCCACGCCCCCTTAAATGACCCCAGGAGTGCGAAAATCATAATGAATAAGGGGGCTCACGCCAATTATGGGCGTGGCAGTCGAAAAACGACCCGGCCCACCTACGTAGACAATATGGGTATCAAATGAAAGCTAATGTCTTCACGATTCCAAAAATAGCCGTAGTTGCCAGATCGGGCGATTTTTGTAGCCGATATGGCCATTTTGGCAAAATTTGGGGTGGGGGAAATTTTTTTTTTCCTTTTTTTTGCTTATATTTTGTTAAAATCAAACAAAAATGAGCATTTTGTGCGAAAAGATTACTATTGTTAGCGTTACAAATAACAAAATAGTACAAAATTAAGAAACGAGGAAAACTCTTGAAAGCTTCTGATTGGTTAATGAAAATTTGTTATACTGGCTTCGCTTAGTAAAGTTTTTCTGCGTGACCGGCCTACGGCCGGGCTTAGGGGTTTTTAACTCCAGTATGTCTTAATTCTAGACGGCGGGGATCTCGAGTGCTCGGCCTCTGGCCGAGCTAAAAAGAAATAAACAAAAAAAAGTCCTTCCCCCATTTTATAAAAATTAACATATCTTCCTCAAATTCTGGACGATCTGGCAACTACGGGTATTTTTGGAATCGTGAAGACATTTCCTTTCATTTGATACCAATATTGCCTAAGTAGGTGGCATGGGTCGTTTTTCACCCCCGCCCCTATTTAACAAAAATGGCCGTATCGGCTGCAAAAACCGCCCGATCTGGCAACTATGGCTATTTTTGGAATCGTGAAGACATTAGCTTTCATTTGATACCCATATTGTCTACGTAGGTGGGCCGGGTCGTTTTTCGACTGCCACGCCCATAGGGGGCGTGAGCCCCCTTATTCATTATGATTTTCGTACTCCTGGCAACATTCTGAAGGGGATGGCATATTCAGATTTTTTCTCTAGGGGTGTCCCCCATAAACTGAAATTCAGCCAAACTCTTCTTATTTTGATGATTTGTTTGCCGAAGGTATTAAAGTGAAGATTTTAATAAAAAAGTTAAATCAAAATTGTTATGCCAATTTTTAAATGTCTAAAAAAATCAACTTAACTAAATTGACAACTTAAAGAAAGTTTATACTACACTCAGGGAACTTCTGCTGTAAAATTTTTTAGTTATTTTTAAGTGAAAAAACAGTTATTTGTAAACAAATTTAATTTTTGAATAAATTTGTTGTTCATTAAAAAATTTACATTTTACATTCATTTTCTACAGTAGTTTTATTTTTCATAAAAAAAAAAAATAAAACAAATAATTGTTTGTTTATTTTTGACTACATTTATGGTTCATTTTTATTACATTTGTGTTTTATATTTCAAAAGTAGAAAATAAATGGCAATGTTAATTGAATTTACTGAAAAGTTAGTGGGATTGTTTTCCAGGAAAATGTCATTTGTTTTTAACTACATTTTCAGTCGTCTTTATCTACATAATATTCTAACAAGGAAATAGGAAATAACACAGTGGTGAATGCACATATTTGAATGAATATGTTGGATATATTGTAAAGGACAACAAAATATTAGACACGTATTTTTTTAGGTGTACCAAAGCATTTTTGTATACAAACATCTTTAAAATCGGAGGATTCCCCACTGTGTAGTTTCCTTGTAAGTGTATAGAAATAAGATTACGGAGTTTTTCTGCGAGAACCAGAAACATTTTTCAGCCATTTGTAGATAGAGTTCGTTTGGAAAATTTAATATTGGGATTTCATAATTTTTTTAACAAGAAAGTGGTGCAAAATTTTTTGATTTATTGTGTCCCGTTGAAAAATAATAATATTTTTTTTTTGTGACCAAACATTTAAAATTTGTTTATTTTTAATATACACAATGCAAAATAAATTCAATCAGAAGAAAACGACATAAATTAACCGATATATCGCGACTGGGGTTCTTTCTATAGTCACCCGTACTAAAAAGAACAAAACTAAAATTCTAATGTCAGTTTTCTAATAAATTTTGGACTATTTATTTACCATCCAAACATATTTTTCCTTTATCTTATCAAACAGATTGCCAAAAGTCTAAAATCGCTTAAATCGGCCCATATTTAAAGCTCTGAATGAATTTTAACAGTTTAGGCACTCTACTTTATAGGAAAAATGTTACCATTATTTTTGGTAAAAACTTTTCAAAGCTGAAACTAATAATTTTTGTTGTTAAACAATTATATAAAATTTCTACGAAGTTCTATCACAGAAAGAAAATTTTATTTAAATAGTTCAAATTGTACCTACTTTTGTTAAATATAATAAAAAAATTAAAATGAAAATTATTCAAGTTCGAGGCCATACTCTATATTTCTTCATTAGGATATTGTCCTAACAAATAATCTATAGAGTTTTTTGTTTTCTTTTAGGATATTGTCCTAACAAATAATCTATAGAGTTTACTCTTTATCAAACTTGTATAATAAAAAAATTAAAAAAAAATATGAACTATTTATGATTTAAAATAATTTAGCATAAAACATTATTGAATTTTTCACTAAAGGTGAGATTTGCATTTTGAAAGTGAGAAAAGTTCAAATAGGATTGGAGTTTCTAAACTATTTATTTTTACATAAAACTAAGTTAGGAAGATTGAAATTATGCCTGAACTGTAATTTGAAAGCTTCAAATCGTATCGAATAAATGTTTTTTTTTCAAGAAAAATTCAACTGACAATAAATACGTGGTTCATATTAACTGAGGTAAAATTTAAAAAATTATTTTGCGACACATCAAACATTAATCAAAAATATGTGGTTTTCGGTTAAAAATAGTTCAAAATTCAAAAAAAATTATGGTAAAAAATGCAAAGTTCTGGAAAGTTCGTATTAAACATTTAAATTTATATGAAATTTTATTTTTAGTTTATAACAAGCTTTCAGCCTCCTTATATTTCCAAAAATAAAGAAAATCAAATATATTAGCTAGGTTGATACTAGTATTTCGATCTGGCTAAAGATCTCATCAGAACCTCAAGTTTTACAAAAGCTAGATCCTGTAGAATAGGCAGAGCTTTTACAAAAAAACCTATTAATCATCAATTTTGCTCCATTCTTGTTTTCTAACAAGCATTCTGATATCTAAACTTTGAAGACCAAACATGTTCTATTTATATCAAACATTTTTAGCTTTTACTCTTTCTCAAGTAATATTTTTTTACAGTTTTATTAGTTTTTTGATTTTATATACATCGAGTTAATTTTGTGTTATTTTTAATTTATATATTTACAAAATGAAGCAAATCAAACATATTAACTACACTCAAATAAAAAAGTTAGTAAAGTCAGCAAAATTTTAGTCAGGAGGGTGCTTGCTAATGGCAGCAAAGTCTTTTGCTGAAAATAAGCGAGCTGATTTCTAACAACAAAGTTAGTAGATTCAGCAAAATGTTTGCTAAAACTTAGTGGATTAGAAATTTAAAAACCCTTGCTAAACTTTAATAAAATTTTTGCTGAATATTAGTAGACTGGAAAAATTTGTAGAACATTTTTACTTTAGTTAATTTATTTTGCTGAAAATCATAAGACATTTTTTGTGATTCTTTTTAAAATAATTTACAATACGTTACAAAATATAAAAATTTTCATACTCTCACATTGACGACATGAATTAATGTAATATCTGCAAATATATAGAAATAATTATATACAACATAAACAAAATTATCTTTCAACTACTTACATCAATGGCTGTCTCAATGATGCTATCTTTTAAAGGAACACTAATGCCGCTGAGAATTATAGAAACGAAATGAAAAAAATAACAAAATGTAACATATACAACCCGTTTTTTTTTTGCAATAAGAAAAAGGAAACATAAAAATTTACCTAAGATGTATGTCTTTGTCTTTCGCTTTAGTCTGTCTACCTGTTGTATATTTGATATCAACTTGACCACTCAATTTGACTACAAATACACATTAAATATTTTTTTAAATTTAAATATATTATTTTGTCTTTTATTTAATTTTTTCAGTTTTCTTTAAGCTAGTAGGGCCTATAATTTCCAAAGTAATTAAAAAACCATTTAATACATATTTTTTCCGACGTTTCGACAGTTTTTTGCTGTCTTTATCAAGGAATTCGTCTATTTAAATTCAAATTTTTCAAACTAGTATAATTTTTATCACAAATAAAACAATTTAAACTTACAGAATTATGTTTTCTTACGTCACAAAAGTTATAATTTGTTTAATACAATACAAAAAAACAAGACAATTACTTTCACAAGTCGGTGGAAACGCAAAATTTAAGTTGTTTCAATCCACAATTTTGTTTTATCTATGAAAAAGAGATACAAAATCTTCCATGGTTGATTTTTTTATGTGTCTACTAGAGTTGTACTTTTGACATCTAATTCATTTTGCGTATAACTTTTAATCTGGTTGTCGTTCGCACTATTGATGTGCTAATCAGCACATTTTTTTTAGCCAAATCAATTAGTAAATAAAAAAATATTAGTAAAACATTAGTTCAAAACAGTTAAGTGCTGATTAAATATAACTAAAATTTTAGTTTAAAACATAATTTTAGCAAAAAAATTGCTGAAAAATAGTATACCTGATTTACAAGATGTTTTACTAACTTTTCTACTAACTTATTTTTTTGAGTGTAGTATTTCGATCTGGCTAAAGATCTCTTCAGAGCCCAAAGTTTTAGAAAGTTTGTTTGTGGGTGTGTGAGCAATTAAAATAAAACGCAATCGACAATTTGTCGTCTTATGTCGTATGCCAAAACGGTTGCACTTTCAATAAGTTAAAACAACACCCAGAAAAAGGATTGGTTGAAATTCGATTGAAACCATTAAAATTTTTTTGATAGGACCAATAATCGATAAATAAAGTAAAAATACTGTACTCGAAATTAAAAAGAAGGAAAAGGGTCTATAAAACAATCCATTTATCCAATTATTGGTATTTCCAATCAACTTTTCAAATAAAATTCGGGTAGTAATTGCCCAGTAAAAAACGCTGCTTACATGCAAGCAGGTTTGTAAAGGAGTAAGACAAAAAGAATCCCTTACAAACCTGCTTACATATGCTATGATTTTTATATGGCGAATTCCCACTTGGAAGCATTACTTTTGGACAAAATAAGCGCTGATTTTAGTGCTTATAAAAAGCTGTGATTTCATGGTCTGCAGTAAAATCATATTTCATGTCTATATTATTACGATTACCATACATAATTTATTTTACATAAAATTCTACAGACATTAATTTTTTGTTGTTAAAATTTTTGACATATAATATAATCATTTTATTTTTGTTACCGCTCCACGTGCTAGCTCTTCAGAAACAGTTAAATGACTAATTATTTTTTATACCATACTCGAAAACAACAGACACAATCAGAAATCACTCGGGAAAATTGGTGCAGATCGTTTATAATACACGATATGAAACTTTCTGCATTACAACCTCCATCCTTATAAGGGATTAGGGTAAGCTGCTTACAAACTGCATCCTTGTTAGGGAAAACAGTAAGCTCAAAATTTTTGTTTGTTTGTTTTTATAGGAAAATTATTCGTTTCTTTTGCTCCTTCTGAGTATTATGTAATAGTAAGCACTTACATCAGCGCATTTGTTTTATCCTGCTTCTAAAAACACGAACATTTTTTACTGGGTGTGTACGGTAGGAGCAATAATTTATTTAATTTTTAAAGAGTACTTTTTGAAAGTTTCTTCTTATAGGAGATAGTGAGGACACATTTGGTGACAAATTTTTCACTTGTGTGCGTGGTTTTTAAGAAAAACTACACATAGACTTATTGAGGGAGCCTTTTTACAAAATATGTTCATACTAGTTTGTACATAAAACACTTTTTGTTCATAGCAAAAGAGTTTAGCAAAAAGCAATAAAATATTTCAAAATAACACATGGCACTACTTGCAGGCTAGCCGACGATATATATTATGTAAAGGGTGGTTAAATTTCAAGGGCCGATGTTGATTTTGAATAAAACACAAACTATTTAGGAAATTATTGTAATTTTATTTTATTATGATATATTGGTATTACTCAATTATGTATGGAACAAAATATCGGCCAAATGGGCGCCGCGACCACGGCGGCACACCTCCATCCGATAGTCCAAATTTTCGATGACGCTGAGGCATAATGGAGGTTCTATGCCGTTAATGTGCCGAATTATCTCATCCTTTAGCTCTTGAATTGTTGCTGGCTTATCGACGTACACCTTTTCTTTCAAATAACCCCAAAGAAAAAAGTCCAACGGTGTCAAATCACATGATCTTGGCGGCCAATTGACATCGCCATTACGTGAGATAACACGGCCATTGAATTTGTTGCGCAAAAGAGCCATTGTTTCGTTAGCTGTGTGGCAAGTGGCACCGTCCTGCTGAAACCACATATCGTCCACATCCATATCTTCCAATTCGGGCCATAAAAAGTTCGTTATCATCTCACGATAGCGAACACCATTCACAGTAACTGCCTGACCGGCCTCATTTTGGAAAAAATACGGCCCGATGATGCCGCCATAAACCGCACCAAACAGTCACTCTTTGTGGGTGCATTGGTTTTTCGACAATCACTCTTGGATTCTCATTCGCCCAAATGCGGCAATTCTGTTTATTGACGAATCCACTGAGGTGAAAATGTGCCTCATCACTGAAGATGATTTTCTTCGAAAATTGATCATCCACTGTTGCCATTTCTTGCCACCATTCTGCCCATTCACGACGTTTGGAATGGTCAAGAGGCTTTAGTTCTTGAGCCAATTGCACCTTGTAAGCGTGTAAATGCAAGTCTTTATGCATAATGTTCATCAACGACGAGCGTGAGAGGTGCAATTGTTGGGCACGACGACAAGTTGAGGTGGACGGCTCTTCAGCCACACTATCGCGAACAGCAGCAATATTTTCTGCAGTACGAGCTGTACGAGCATGCACTGGTGTTCTCACACCCGGTTTGCTCGAATTTTTCCACGATTTTTGCGATTGTACGCACATTTGGACGATCAAATTGACCAAAAAAATCACGAAGTGCACGATATGAATTTTGATTTGAACGCCCATTTTCATAATAAGTCTGGATAACTTTAACACGTTGTTGGATTGTGTATCTCTCCATGGTTCAAATTGAGTAAGTCTGAAATAGAGAAATGTCAAATAAAATTCGGAAAAAAACTTGGCGTTTAGGTGTGGTTCACATTCAACATCGGCCCTTACAATTTAACCACCCTTTAGTAGTGGTAGTTGTTATAGGATATGTAATGTTAACTCAATTTCAAAGTCTCTAGTTGTAAACAAATTAAAGTACTGAAACTCTATTAAAACTAACGAAAACTGTACTCTGGGTGGTAGCTTGACTTGTAATTATTGTAGAATAATAACAAAAAAAAAAACAGAATTAAGGCAGAAAATTAAATGAAAAATACAATACACGAACAAAAACAATGTATCCACCAGCTTCCTTGGAAAACATTTTGCCAAACTTATTTTTTTTTGAATTATAAACCATTGTTTCTTTTTTCAAAATTGTAAAATGATATAAAATTTTTAAATTCAATAAAATTTTTTCTTATTTTAAACGAGCTTAAGATCATTTATTTATTAATTATAATTATTTATTTCCAATATTTCGTTGCCACATTGGGTGACTTCTTCAGGGAACAATTATTACAAACTGTTAATATAATAATTGTTCCCTGAAGAAGTCACCTAATGTGGAGACGAAATATTGGAAATAAATAATTATAATTAACTAGCTGACCCGACAAACGTTGTTTTGCCTTCAAATTTTATTTTCATTGAAAGTCTGGTTTTTCAGCCATTTTTATTTTTTGTACCCGTATTTAAGCAATGCTGTGTAACAAAGAAAACATTTTTGATATTCACACAATTTATATGAAAATGACTAATGTTCAGAAAAATCACCGCATCTCGATCAAACGAATCACCGCATATCGACCAAACGAATGTTATTTGGTCCGCCAAATAACTCTTTTTTTTTTTTTTGAAATGCTATAAAAAAAAACTACTGAATATTTTCTCAGATTTCTTTTTTTATTTGAAAGTACAATCAAAAATAAACAAAAATATTTTTATTGAGCAACGCTTTGGGTTTTCATTCATGAAAAAATTGAAAATTTTCTAAAGATTTTTAAGTTTTACAACAAATTGTGCAAACATAAATAAATTTAAGCTAAATATTAGCAAGAAAGACACTAGCAGACATGGGTTTTCCACGTATAATAAGTAAAAATAATAAAATCTATACCAAATTGGGTGAATTTTGTTTATCGGGTGATGGGCAACAATTTTGGATTGTTTGTCATAGCTGCCAGGATGAGCTGCAGACACAAGATAAATTTTGGAAGCATATACAAGATGAGCATAATTTTATGCATGGCATTAAACAAGTGAGTGAAAGGAAATTTCAGTTTATAACGAAAAGGAAAGTATGGGAAGGAGATAAAATAACGCGCCAAATTTTGGTGATTTTTTTACAGGAGCAACCCCGCACTGCGGCACAGGCGTATATGGAAGCAGCAGAAGCGGCTGCCATGATGCCTTTACCATTATACCGTAAAATGAGTGTTAGTGAACAGCAACGCGAAGAAGTTGTAACCACAGAAGATGGAGATATGCAAAAAGAAGAACCAAAATACTATACAGAAATGAGAGCCCATGAGGAACAAGAAGAACAACAACAGCAGCAGCAGCAAAACAACAACAAGTGACTATAGATATTAAATTGGAACCTTCATCATTAAGTCAGTCAGCAATACAACAAGCACAAGCGCAACAACAACAGAATCAACAACAACAACAAATACAACAACAGCAGCAGCAAAATATTAGAAATATTGGGATTAGAATGGTCTTGTAGAAGGATAAATAGGGAAAAAATACACTATACGGGTACACCACCACAAGAAAAATTTTGAAATTTTTTTTAAATTTTATTTTCTCAAAAGACTAAAAATTAAAAACGAATTGTATATTTATAAAAATATATTTGTAGCAATTGAAATTAATCAGAAGTTGGACGATTTCTTACAGCTCAGATTTCTAGATTTTGATAAATTGGTTCAATAGAAAAATTTCAATATTTTGAGATATTTGTTCTACAGAAAAATAGAAAAATTTCAATATTTTGAGATATTTTTTCTACAGAAAAATAGAAAAACTTCAATATTTTGAGATATTTTTGCTACAAAAAATAGAAAAATTTCAATATTTTGAGATATTTTTTCTACAGAAAAATAGAAAAATTTCAATATTTTGAGATATTTTTGCTACAAAAAAATAGAAAAATTTCAATATTTTGAGATATTTTTTCTACAGAAAAATAGAAAAATTTCAATATTTTGAGATATTTTTTCCACAGAAAAATTGAAAAATTTCAATATTTTGAGATATTTTTTCTACAGAAATTTAGAAAAATTTCAATATTTTTAGATATTTTTTCTACAGAAAAATAGAAAAATTTCAATATTTTGAGATATTTTTTCTACAGAAAAATAGAAAAATCCTCAGACTTTAATATATATTTTTTATTAAAAAATTGTTAGACTTTGAAATATTTTTCTAATAAAACAATTCTCAGATTTTTAAATATTTTTGATATCGAATAAATAACAATTTCTCAGATTTTCAAATATTTTTTTCTATAGAAAAATTAACAAATTCTCAGAATTTTTTCTCTAGAGAAATTCTGGTATGCTGAGATATTTTACCAATAGAAAAATTCTTAGATTCTGGATCATTTTTCCAATAGAAAATTTCTCAGATTCATAAATATTTTTCCAATAGAAAAATTCAGATTTTAAAATAATTTTTTTTAGTTAAAAAATTCCGATTCTAAGAGTATTTTGTTAAAAATACTCTTAGAATATTTAAAATTTCTTAAAGTAAAAATGTTTAAAAATCTGGTATTATCTTTTAATTTTTGCTATAACAAAAAAGTATTTAAATCTAAAAATTTTGCTGTAGAAAACTATTTTTAAATTTGAGAATTGTTTGAAAGAAAAAAATATTATAGCATATTTTTGTGTAAGAAAAGTTTTAAGGATATAAAAAATTCTCTTTAAACATTATTTTAGAAGTTCCTAGACGTGAAATAAGTTATCTTAAAAATTGAAAAACTGAAAAAAAATGATAAGAGTAGTGTGTTCAGGTGACGTTCCAAGTATTATGAAAAATGTATTTCCAGGAACGTGAAAAATGGCAGCATTTTGATCTAAAAATACACTTTTCTCGTTAATATAGCTCGAACGCCTGATGTCGGAGAGTGAATATAAGGCCAGATTTGGATTCAGCGTACCTTGTACCTTTAGAAAAGTATAATTTAGTTCTAGTGTCTAACATTTTTCGACCTGAATCTTTAGGTGTAAAAAGTACTTACATATACTCACAAGTGCTCCCCACTGTATATGAATTTGTGTATACTTTCCAAGATATATTTAAAAATCCTTAAAAAAATTCTAAATTTCCTTGTCCTTTTTTAAAAAAATGTTTACCCATAGTGTTTAAAATTTCTGTAAAATTTCAAAATTTGTTTCGATTTAGATTTCTTGAAAGCATTATTTTGTTTTTCCTTGTGGGGGAGGAGGATGTGATTTTTTTTTTCAGAATATCAAGTTGTAAGCTTGTTTTTTGTTTTTTGTTTTCTTAATTTTTGTTGTTTCAAAAATAGAAAGGAAATTGTAAAAAATTTAAAAATGGATTTCAAAAGCGCTGTGGCGGTACCAGTGAAGCTTTAGTGGTACCCTTAACAGCATGTTTCTTTTTACGATGCGTTGACAAATTACACGACTGTTTAAAACTGGCCCCACATATCTCACAGGCAAAGCGCCGCTCCTTACTGTGTACTGTAGTGTATTTTTTCCCTATTTATCCTTCTACAAGACCTTTCTAATCCCAATATTTCTAATATTTTGCTGCTGCTGTTGTTGTATTTGTTCTTGTTGTTGTTGTTGATTCTGTTGTTGTTGCGCTTGTGCTTGTTGTATTGCTGACTGACTTAATGATGAAGGTTCCAATTTAATATCTATAGTCACTTGTTGTTGTTTTGCTGCTGCTGCTGTTGTTGTTCTTCTTGTTCCTCATGGGCTCTCATTTCTGTATAGTCTTTTGGTTCTTCTTTTTGCATATCTCCATCTTCTGTGGTTACAACTTCTTCGCGTTGCTGTTCACTAACACTCATTTTACGGTATAATGGTAAAGGAATCATGGCAGCCGCTTCTGCTGCTTCCATATACGCCTGTGCCGCAGTGCGGGGTTGCTCCTGTAAAAAAATCACCAAAATTTGGCGCGTTATTTTATCTCCTTCCCATACTTTCCTTTTCGTTATAAACTGAAATTTCCTTTACTCACTTGTTTAATGCCATGCATAAAATTATGCTCATCTTGTATATGCTTCCAAAATTTATCTTGTGTCTGCAGCTCATCCTGGCAGCTATGACAAACAATCCAAAATTGTTGCCCATCACCCGATAAACAAAATTCACACAATTTGGTATAGATTTTATTATTTTTACTTATTATACGTGGAAAACCCATGTCTGCTAGTGTCTTTCTTGCTAATATTTAGCTTAAATTTATTTATGTTTGCACAATTTGTTGTAAAACTTAAAAATCTTTAGAAAATTTTCAATTTTTTCATGAATGAAAACCCAAAGCGTTGCTCAATAAAAATATTTTTGTTTATTTTTGATTGTACTTTCAAATAAAAAAAGAAATTTGAGAAAATATTCAGTAGTTTTTTTTTTATAGCATTTTCAAAAAAAAAAAAAAGTTATTTGGCGGACCAAATAACATTCGTTTGGTCGATATGCGGTGATTCGTTTGGTCGAGATGCGGTGATTTTTCTGAACATTAGTCATTTTCATATAAATTGTGTGAATATCAAAAATGTTTTCTTTGTTACACAGCATTGCTTAAATACGGGTACAAAAAATAAAAATGGCTGAAAAACCAGACTTTCAATGAAAATTGTTGAAAATCCCTTCTTCTTAAATGTATCCCAAATAAGATTCATTGGAATTTTTCTTTTTATATAAAATAATTTAATTTTAATTGGAATAAAGTTGTTGACAATTTCAAAGTTTTTTCAAGAATACAGAAACAAAATATTTTTCAAATATTATGAAACAAATTTCAATGTTCATAGAAATATTCATGTTGTATTTAAGAAAAGTGTTTTTATCAAAGTACACTTTTCAACACTCCTCCTCAACATGTATATTCCTTTCCATAACAAAACTAATTTAAATTAATTAAATTAACAAACTTAACATGTTTAGCTTTTGTCAAATTCTTTGTGAATATGTCAGCTACCATATCTTCAGTTGGACAGTATTTTAATTCAACTTGTTTTGACCGTACAACTTCTCTAATGTAGTGGTATTTAATATCAATGTGTTTACTTCTATTGTGGTAAACAGGATTTGTCGCCAGCTTCATAGCACCTTGATTATCTACATTTAGAATTACGCTTTCTTCCCCCCAAAAACCAAGTTCTTGCAACAATTTTCGTAAGTATACTGCTTCCTTTGATGCATTTGTTATCGACATATACTCGGCTTCGGTACTGCTTAATGCTGTTGTACATTGTTTTTTCGATTCCCAAGATATTGGGCAATTTCCAATATAAAAAATGAATCCTGAATATGATTTTCTATCATCTGTACAACCACCCCAGTCAGCATCTGCTGATGCTGATGCCCATTACATGTAATTAGAGGTAATAAAGTAATTGACCTGTATAATAAATACATAGATATTGTACCTACTGCGTACACTCAAAAAAATTTAGTAAAGTCAGCAAAAAATTTTGCTGAGTCAGCAAAATTTTTGCTGAAAATTAGTGAGCTGATTTTTAGCAACAAAACTAGTAGATTCAGCCAAGCTTTTGCTAACACAAAAGTTAATAAAATTATTGCTGAATATTAGTGAACTGAAAAAAAAACTCAAAAAATTTGTAAAAAAAAGTTATACTTTAGTTAATTTATTTGCGGAAGATCTTAATTTTTTGTTTGTTATTCTATTACAAATAATTAACAATACGTTACGAAACATAAAAAATGTTCATAATTCCACATTGTTTTATTTTTACCATAATCACTCGGATTATTTACAAAATTTGTGACAACCACATGTGAACGGTTTATTTTTCTAGCAATTTCCCGAAAACTTAAGCCACTTTTTAAATAGGCTGAAATTTACCTTTTCCAAAATCACTTAGATATGAACCACGTGGCATTTTATTTATTTACAAAAATATTTCTTTAATTTTTCTTTATTTGCTATTCTTCTTTATTTACCTTTATATGTAATTAAAGTTATGAAACACCAACAAAATATTATTACACAATTCTTCAATTAAGTAATTGTACACAATAAGATATCGGTTATCACACTCTTAAAAACAATTAAAAGTTTTTAAAAATGTTTGTTATATTAAAAATATAAAGCAAACATCATTTGTAATTAGAGTTATGCAAGGCAATGTGAAAGTTAAAAATTTTACAAAAAGGTGCTATAAACAAATGTCAAAAATTGTATTTTATAATTAATTATATGGCAACCCTGTAATAGTTTTACATTTTTCAAAATTATTTGTATAGTAAATACCTAAAATTTCCACTTTCGTTTTACTGCGTTTTTATATCGCCCTTTTATCCAAAATTATCGGCAGTGTAAAATGGGTTAAGAAAATAAACAAAATACACGTTTTCAAATTCTCTCACACTCATTCGCACACACACTTATTGTGGCCTTCTCTCACACTCAGTCTAAGAACTAAATAAGTAAACATTACCGGAAGCGGAAACTAATTAAAAAGTGTTTATTAGATGTTAAAATAAATAATTTAAAATACTCCTAACAACTAAACAGAATTTATTTGAAGATATTTGTCTTGTAAACGTATTTTTCTTACTTTATTTTTTATATATTTTTTCTCTGGAAACTATTTAATTCATAACAATATTTTTCTTTTGTATCTTTTGTTGCATTAATATTGAATATAAATTATAAACTTCTTACGCCACTTGTTTTATTTTTATACAAAATATGTGCAATAAGGCGTCATTACGTTATATGGACAACCTTATTTCGAGTGCCGCAAAGAGGGCAAAGCTCAGATTTGAGAAAATTCTATTTGTGTAACTTTACTATTTGTTAGAGGAATATCTTCTTTTAATAAAATATGTATTTTTTTATGTTTGTGATTTTCTGATTTTAAGTTTCAAAATTTTAAAGAATTTTCATAGGTCATTAAAGTTGAAACTTCTTAATTTTAAACCCCATTTATACCAACATTTTGTAAAATCACAAAAGTTATATTTAATAAAATAACCTATAACTCAAAAAACATTTTATAAATTTCTCTCCTTTTGTCCCTATCCGAAATTTTTTTCTAAAGGCAGAATTAGTTTGTACGTTCTGATCTGTTCCGAATCAGCTGTTTTGTTTCTGTTCAATTGAAAGTCTGTATGTGTAGTTAGTTTTCACTTTTTCGTTCTGTTCTGTTCCGGACAAATCTATTGAAAATAGAATTCAACGTTAAGTGACAGCCTAAAGTGCGTATGTATTGGTTTGTTGTGAAATCTCCCTGTCGGAAACTGAGTTAACTTTAAATTAACTTTAAGCTAACTATTTCGCAACTATTACTAACTGACACTTGGATTACTTTTCAATGAAAGCAACTAACTATTTTAACATTGCGATGTCCTAGGCGGTAGTCAGTTGGCCGACTCTGCATTACTTTCCAACTAACTTCAACTTCTAAACGTTAGCTTTCAGTTAACTTTTTGTAGCTAGCTGTAACCTAACTGCTTTTCCGTTAGCTATAAGTAGATTTTTTTTTTAACTAACTGTAAGTTAGTTAGAATTAAGTCAACTAAAAGTTAACTGTTTCACGTTAGCTGAAAACTAACTTTTTGTAGCGAGCTTCAAACTAGCTACATAATAAAAAAAATAATTTATTCAAAATGTTTTGATGTAATTTTTGAAAAATAATAATTTATTTAAAACTTCACTATTGTTTACATATTAACATAAATATAATAAAATATTATTTTGATTGTTTTAAGGTAAATTACATATCTATGGAAAAATTAAAAGAATTATTTTCAAAAAATTATATAAAAATTCACTATTATGTACATTTGTATGTACATACACTTTTAGAAATAAACCTGTACGAATAGCAAAAAAAGCTACTAAAAACTTTTTTAAAAATGATTTGCAGAAAAAACTGCTGAAATTAGCAGATTATTTTACTAAATATTAGTACTATAAGAAGAGCAAAAATGAATCAAGTAACTTTACAAAATTTTAGTTATATTCGATGTGAATTTTAGTTAATTATTATTATTATTTTGCGATTTGAAGTTAACTAAAATTTAGCTCAATTATTACTAAATATATGTAAATTCAACAATTTATTTTTGCTATTCTTATATTACTTATATTTAGTTAAAAAACTGTCAATTCTAGCAGTTTTTTCTGCAACAGCATTTTTAACTAATTTTTAGTAATTTTTTTTCTGTTTCTACAGATTTATTTCTATTAGTGTAGTTACATAAATATACAAAAAAATATTATATTATTTTTTGGATTGTTTTAAGGTACATACATACAAATATTTGATATGTTTTGTTATAATTTTAGAAAATAATAATTTTATAAAAACTTTACTATTATGTACATATTTACATAAATAAAAAAAATATTAAAGATACTACAATTTTGATTGTTTTAAGGTACATACATACATATCTTTGGAAAAATTAAAGCAACTTTTCAAAAAATTATACAAAAATTCAATATTATGTACATTTGTATGTACATAGTTATATAAGTATCACTCTAATTAATTTCTGTTGAAATTTACCCAACTTATAGTAGGAAACTATACTCCTACTATAAGTTGGGTAAATTTACTCTATGTGTGTAAATGAAAAAAAATACACACATTACGTGTAAGTTGGTCAACAAAAAGTTTGTAAATGTACTATGCAAGTTAGTAAAAATGTAATTAAATTTAGAAATAAATGAATAATTTTACTGAATTTTTGAGTAAAAAAACATGCTTTACTTGTAAATATATGGATAAAATGCGTAAAAATACATTTTTATATGCGTAGAAACCCCCGGAAAATGCGTATATTTACCTTGCGGTAAGAAAGAAAATCAGCCCAAAAAATGTTTCAAATAAAACAAAAAATTAATTTTTAGAAAGAGTTTTATTAATGTGTTGTATAATAATAAATTTAATAATAAAATATTCATAAATATAATATAAATATTTGTATATAAGAGGTTGTACATATACAGAGCTTTAAAGATTGAATTCTATTTTGAAAAAATCAAATAGAATTTTTTTAAATCGAATGATTTTTTTTTAATCAATCGCAGAGAATTCATTCTTTGGAATTTACTAGTAGGGAATTCAATCAAGTTAGCTCATCGAATGAGCTAATTGAATTATTGAATTAAATCATTGGGAATTCAGTCGTTGGGAAGTCAATCGTTGGGAATTCAATCATTGTGAACTCAATAATTGGGAATTGAATAATTTTTCTCAATTGATTTACAATTTTGGAATTGCCGTAATCGGCGAACCTTAAAAACATTGCCAGAATTAAAAAAAATCGCTAAAATTGAAAAAACAAATTAAGTTAAAATGAAAAAAATGCCCAAAAATTTAAAACAATCTCCAAAATTTAAAAAATCGCCAAAAATGTAAAAAATCACTTAAATTGAAAACAATCGACAAAATTTAAAAAAAACTCCAAAATTAAAAAAATTTCCAAAAATAAAAAATATCGCCAAAAATGAATAAAATTGCTAAAAGTGAAAACATCGCCAAAATGAAATAAACAAAATTTACAAACGGCAAAGTAAAAAGTCGAGGAAATTAAAAAAATTCAATCGTTGGGAAGTCAATCGTTGGGAATTCAATCATTGTGAACTCAATAATTGGGAATTGAATAATTTTTCTCAATTGATTTACAATTTTGGAATTGCCGTAATCGGCGAACCTTAAAAACATTGCCAGAATTAAAAAAAATCGCTAAAATTGAAAAAACAAATTAAGTTAAAATGAAAAAAATGCCCAAAAATTTAAAACAATCTCCAAAATTTAAAAAATCGCAAAAAATGTAAAAAATCACTTAAATTGAAAACAATCGACAAAATTTAAAAAAATCTCCAAAATTAAAAAAATTTCCAAAAATAAAAATATCGCCAAAAATGAATAAAATTGCTAAAAGTGAAAACATCGCCAAAATGAAATAAACAAAATTTACAAACGGCAAAGTAAAAAGTCGAGGAAATTAAAAAAAAATAAACAACAATAATTGATAAAAAATAGATCAAATTGGAAAAAGTTGTCCGTGTCTTTTATTTGTCTATGTTAGTTTTTAAAACATAGGCGATATTTCAAATATATACTCTTTTTTATCTGCGATGCTTACTTTTCGAGAAAATGGCGGTTTACGAATCCAGACAATCAAATCGAAATTTAGGATCGTTGTGGTTGTAATGGGGTTGAGTTTTGAACAATGGTGCAACTATTTATCCTCTAGCTCCATTAGTTTTCGAAATATGTACCTTTTAAAATCGACTAAATAATTACCGCCTATAACTCAAAAAATAAAAGAGCTACTGGAATAATGTTTGCACCGGTTTCAAAACTCAACCCCAATACCGGTCATAGTTTTCGACCTGATTGGCTAGCTTCTTAGATCGCGTTTTTCTCGAAAACAAAGCATTGCAAAGCAAAAAGAGAATTTATTTGGAACATTGCCTGTGTTTCGAAAACTCATAAAGATAAATGTACATTTACAATTATTTTAAATTTTCCGTCAATATTTTTAATTTTTTTCAATTTTAGCTTTCATTCCAATTTGAACACATTTTTATTTTTATTTATATTGATTTTTTTTTTATTTTTAATTTTGAAATTTTTTTACTTTTTTTTTAAATTTTAGCGATTTTTTTCATTTCTTATCTTTTTCTTTAAATTTTAGGGTTTTTCAAATTTGGAGATTTTTTTTAATTTTAACGTTTTTTTTTCGAATTTTAATGTTTCTTAATTTTTTTTAAAGATTTTTTAAATTTTAACGATTTGTGGCGATTTTGTCAATTTTGGCATTTTTTTTTCAATATTAGCGATATTTTTAAATCGATTGAGTAAAAACCACCTGAATAAATCGAATGAAGAATTTAATTCTTTAAAGCTGTTCATGTTCTTTAATATCTTGACCACTATCATAACGCATCTTTTTACGTTGATCCGACAAAATTGCATAAGCTTTACCAATTTCCTTAAACTTTAATTCTTGTAAAGCCTTTTTGCGATAAGCCTTTTTAATTTCATCTTAGCTAGAACTACGGGTAACTCCCAAAATCTTATAGTAATCTTTACGTTTTGATTTTTTCAATGCAATTTCAATTTAGCATCGCGTAACAGTTTTTTAATCTCTGGACTCTTTTGTATTTGTAAAGCAGCCTCATAATCATTACAACATTCATCGAATTCTTGAGATCATTGTAGCAGCGTGCACGTAAAAGTAAGGCTTTCAAATATTTATCTTTGATTTCTAGGACACGCGTACAATCGTCTACAGCCTCGCGAAGATTGCGGATTTTCGATTGAACCAATGCACGATTATACAATAACTTAGAGTTGATGTCCTTATTGAATACATCAATATTTAAGGCATCCGTATAAAGAGCATGAGCTTTACGATAACGACCAGATTTGAAAAGGACATTACCGTTTTCTTTCATATCCTTAAGAGTTTTACTTTTGGTACGCATTTCTTTGGCTTTTTTATGATCAGGATCCAACTGCAGGGCCAATTCAAAATGTATAATACCCATTTCCAAGTTGTCAGTATAATAAAAGCAAAGACCTCGAGCATAAATAGCATCAGCATTCGTATAATTTGATATCATCATGTAACAGGCTGAACGATTGCCATAATATGTTGCCGAATCATAATGATATGTCATCTGAATAGAATTTCAAAGCCGATTGATAATTTTGTGCTTTGTATTGGTCGTTTCCAATTTTTTTCTTTTCTTCAGCAATGGCTTTTAATTTCTTTAATTTTTTTTCAATTTAAAAATGTCACAATATTTATTACTATTATAAGTTAGTATATTTAGAAACTTTGTGCGTAAAAATTTTATTTAAAAAATAATACTACTTTTAGGCATAATGTGTTTAATTGTAAACACATAATTGGTAAAAATACTGTAAGTGGGTATTATTGTATATAAAAGTGTGCGCAAAATAGTTTTACGCATTTTTATGTATAAATTTACCAAATTTGCGTAATAATACATGAAACTTTACTCATTTTATAATAGTAAATTTACAATCATTTTTTAGAGTGTATACAAAAAATATTAGATATAATTTTCTTGATTGTTTTAACGTATGTACATACATACAAATATTTGATATGTTTTGTTGTAATTTTAGAAAATAATAATTTTATAAAAACTTCACTATTATGTATGTACATATTTACGTAAGTGTAAAAAAATATAAAATGTAAATAAATAAATATTATTAATTTGGTTGCTTTAAGGTACATACATATATATTTTTGGAAAAATTGAATTAACTCTTTTCAAAAAATTATTATTATATTAAAAGTATGTACATAGTTACATAAGTATACAAAAAATATTATATGATTGTTTTAAGGAACATACATATAAATTTTTTATATGTTTTGTTGTAATTTAAAAAAATAATAATTTTATAAAAAATCCACTATTATGTACATATTTACATAAATATAAAAACATATTAAATATATTATAATTTTGATTGTTTTATGGTACAAACATACATATACTATATTATTTTAATTTTTTAATTTCATGTTCTTGTTTTTAATGCACTGCGCATGAATATAACGTTTTTTAATTATTTTTAAAGCGTTGCGTATGTCTTTTCAACATCTTGAGATCCAAGTGATCGCCAGGCATCTGTTAAGAATATAAAAACATATTTGCGTTTTTAGAATACATACATATATAAATTTTAAAATAATCATTTACCTGTCAAGGCGTGAAAGAAAACCTCAAAGTCTTTTAACCTTTTTTTGCCATGAATTCCATCTAAATTTATGTCCATGCACAAATTTATTGAGATTATTTCTGTTAATGTTTTCGGTAGGCGCCCCTTCAATAGCGACTTCATTGCATTTATCTGCAGAAAGTAATAAAGTAATTATATAAGTATACATATATGAATTAATTTAGGTATTTGATCAGAAAACTTACACTCTAATTAATTTCTGTTGAAATTTACCCAACTTATAGTAGGAAACTGTACTCCTACTATAAGTTGGGTAAATTTACTCTATGTGTGTAAATGAAAAAAATACGCACATGGAGAGTAAGTTTGTGAACACAAAGTTGGTAAATTTACAATGAAAGTGCGTAAAATTTTGATAAAATTTATAAATAAATGAGTAATTTTACCAAATTTTCGTGTAAAAAAACATGATTTACGTGCAATTACATATTTATAAGCGTAAAAACCCCCTAAAAATGCGTAGCTTTACCTTCCGGTAAAAAATAATAACAGCCCAAAAAATTTTTCAAATAAAACAAAAAATTCATTTTTAGAAAGAGTTTTATTAATGTGTTGTATAATAATAAATTTAATAATAAATATTTGTATATAAGTTGTTGTACATATACAGAGCTTCAAAGATTGAATTCTATTTAAAAAAAATTAAATCGGATTTTTTTAAATCGAATGATTTTTTTTTCTTAAATCATTGCGAATTCAATAATTGGGAGTTCAATCTATTTTTAACTTAATCGATTTACAATTTGCCGAAATCGGCGAAACTGAAAAATACCGCCAGAATTGAAAAAAAATCGCTAAAATCGAAAAAAATATCGTTAAAATGAAAAAAATCCCAAAAATTTAAAACAATCTCCAAAATGGAAAAAAAAACGCCAAAAATGTAAAAATTACTTAAATTGAAAAAATCGACAAAATTTAAAAAAAAATCGCCCAAATTAAAATAAATTACTAAAATTTGCCAAAATTAAAAAAATCGCCAAAATTAAAAAAAAAAAATCGCCAAAAATAAAAATATCGCTAAAAATTTCTAAAAGTAAAAACATTGCCAAAATGAAAAAACTTCAAAATTCAAAAACGGCATAAGTAAAAATCGCGAAAATTTAAAAAAAAATCACCATAATTGACAAAAAATTGATCAAATTGGAAAAACTTGTCCGTGTCTTTTATTTATCTCTGTTAGTTTTTGAAACATAGACAAATAAATACTTTTTTTATCAGCGATGCTTACTTTTCGAAAAAAACGCGATTAAGAATCCAGCCAATCAAATCGAAATTTAGGATCGTTGTAGGGGTAATGGGGTTGAGTTTTGAACAATGGTGCAGCAATTTTTCCCCCAGCGCCATTAGTTTTCGTAATATGTACCTTTTAAAATTGACTAAATAAAAAACGTCCATAACTCAAAAAATAAAAAAGCAACTATTAAAATGTTTGCACAGGTGTTCAAAACTCAACTAGCTAGTTTTTAGCTATTTTTCTAATTTTTGGCGATTTTTTTAATTTTTGCCGATTTTCTTTTAGTTTTAGGGATTTTTCTAATTTTTTGCGATTTTTTTAAATTTTCGCGATTTTTTTTCATTTTTGGCGATTATCTTTAAATTTTAGCGTTTTTTTTTTTTCAAATTTGGAGATTTTTTTTTAATTTCAACGATTTTTTTTATTAATTTTAACGTTTTTTTCATTTTTGGTGATTTTTTATCTTCAAGATTTTCTCAATTTTAGCGATTTTTGGCGATTTTTTCAATTTTGGCAATTTTTTTTCAATATTGGCGATATTTTTAAATCGATTGAGTTAAAACCGACTGAATATTCCAATGAAGAATTTTTTTCTTTAAAGCTCTGTACATATATTATATTTTGAAAATATTTTTCCACAATTATGCTGCAAACACTTGGAAATAAACTACAAACTAAACACTATTACAAATACTGCAGTTATACATTTTTTTTCATTAAAATTCTCAATAAATTAAATTTTTTAGATTTTTTTTGGCTTTTTTCAATTTGTTTTTTTTTTTTTTCAATTTAAAAATGTCAAAATATTTATTACTATTATAAGTTAGTATATTTACAAACTTTGTGCGTAAAAATTTTATTTAACAAAATAATAATACTTTTAGGCATAATGTGTTTAATTGTAAACACATTATTGGTAAAAATACTGTAAGTGGGTATTATTGTATATAAAAGTGTGCGCAAAATAGTTTTACGCATTTTGATGTATAAATTTACCGAATTAGTGTAATAATACATGAAACTTTACTCGTTTTATAGTAGTAAATTTACAATCATTTTTTAGAGTGTACATAAGCTTCACGATTGTCTTCAGTAATGGTGGTATTTATTTCATTTATTTCATTTAATCCATTTATATTTTCTATGGGGAATGTAGTTACTTCCTGGTATATAATCCTTTCTGTTAAAACTTTTTGCTCAGCCAAGGCCTTCATTATTACGTCGTTTTGGTTAACAATAATTTCTGTAAATGTATAATGAAGATAATTATGTATAAAATAATGAAAGATAATTTTATAAAAAAATAATTACCTTGTAGATTTTGTATTGTATCTGAAAGAATAAAAAATATTGGTAATGTTTTATAAATCAAATCTTACTGTTTATCTGTTTAACATTTTCTTCAAAATGTTTGGAACAATTTGGGCATGGCTCCGTTTTCTTCTGATCTGTAACATAATTTATTAATACGAGTTATAAAATTGGAAACTAAATATAATAATTATTAATTTTATTGTTATTACTTACAAGGTGCAATTGGTTGTAAGCCAATCTTACAGCGATTAATTTGTGGCAACGACATCTACATATTTTAACGTAAATTATATATGTATGCAAAATGAGTTTATGTATGTGATTGCTTTAATTAAATATTACTTGCAACCATGCAAGAGTGGTATTAAAAGGTATATATAACCTAATGGAAATCCTGAAAATTTTAATTCAATATTTTCTAATTCTATAAATTTCTTTCTTTTTTAAAAAGCCTCCTCAAATGCCTTTTACTAACACTTCTCATGTTTGCTTACAAATTTAAATAACACTTGTAATTAAAACTAAAGCAATCACAGAAAATAACACTTGTTTTTATTATTTTACATAAATAATTTTATTTCAAATTTATACCACTTAAAATCTTTTATATTAAAAAATTATATATTTAAAAAAAATTCAATACCACGCGCGAGAATGTTTACTAATCAAAAGTCTAAGCTGTTAGCTTAAGTCGACGGCGTCAGTGGCCGGTGGCTGCATGAAACTGAATGAAGCCGATATTTAATAAGAACATACTTAAAATAATTTTTAAATATATTTTAAAACATAAAACATTAAAAATTAAATAAATTAAAATAAAATATGTATGTCCTTATTTCACAAAAATATTTTACATTCATACATATATGTATATAAGCGAAAATACTTTTCAACAATGAGGTTACTTTAAATGCATTTTATTCTGACGGCTCAGCCGACGTTACTTACTGAATAAAACCTCCTTTGAGCGCTTTACTACTAATCAACTTTGGACTCTTTCAAAATAAAAGTTTTAAAAAGAAGGGAAAAACCAAATAAAAAACACAAAGCGTACAACAACTAATCAAAACCAAAAAATTTACTGTGCAGAATATACACTTTGGTTAACGGAAAATTTGCATTGCATAGTAGATAGCTTAAAATTAGTTCATAAAAGTTAACTTAAAGTTGACTATTTTTGTAGTCAGCTACTCATTGTCCGACAGGGCTTTTTCTCAATATTTGAATCAGGGATGGTAAAGTTGGTACTATAGTACTTTTCATGGTACTATTTGAACCTCAGATGTACCATGATACTCCTATGACTCATTTAGTACGATTTACACATTTTTCTATGTATGAATTTCTTGGTCCCTTTAAAATTCAATAATTATTAATTCGACTTGCTGTCTCATGTGAACAATGAATTAATTCGGAACCAAACGCTGTGAATTCAATCACATGATTTCACTGAGTGCGACTGATTACAGATGATTGTATTAGAGTTTTATTAATCAATTAAACTAATTATTGAATTCAATTACTAAGGGTTATAATTATTATTAACTAATTTTGATTTTCGGCTGAATTTCAGTTTATGGGGGACACCCCTAGAGAAAAAATCTGAATATGCCATCCCCTTCAGAATGTTCCCAGGAGTACGAAAATCATAATGAATAAGGGGGCTCACGCCCCCTATGGGCGTGGCAGTCGAAAAACGACCCGGCCCACCTACGTAGACAATATGGGTATCAAATGAAAGCCAATGTCTTCACGATTCCAAAAATAGCCATAGTTGCCAGATCGGGCGGTTTTTGCAGCCGATACGGCCATTTTTGTTAAATAGGGGCGGGGGTGAAAAACGACCCATGCCACCTACTTAGGCAATATTGGTATCAAATGAAAGGAAATGTCTTCACGATTCCAAAAATACCCGTAGTTGCCAGATCGTCCAGAATTTGAGGAAGATATGTTAATTTTTATAAAATGTGGGAAGGACTTTTTTTGTTTATTTCTTTTTAGCTCGGCCAGAGGCCGAGCACTCGAGATCCCCGCCGTCTAGAATTAAGACATACTGGAGTTAAAAACCCCTAAGCCCGGCCGTAGGCCGGTCACGCAGAAAAACTTTACTAAGCGAAGCCAGTATAACAAATTTTCATTAACCAATCAGAAGCTTTCAAGAGTTTTCCTCGTTGGGGGATTGATTTACTATGACCTCCACGCGGTAATCCCTGGGTAACGCTAACAATAGTAATCTTTTCGCACAAAATGCTCATTTTTGTTTGATTTTAACAAAATATAAGCAAAAAAAAAAGGAAAAAAAAATTGCCCCCACCCCAAATTTTGCCAAAATGGCCATATCGGCTACAAAAATCGCCCGATCTGGCAACTACGGCTATTTTTGGAATCGCGAAGACATTAGCTTTCATTTGATACCCATATTGTCTACGTAGGTGGGCCGGGTCGTTTTTCGACTGCCACGCCCATAAGGGGCGTGAGCCCCCTTATTCATTATGATTTTCGCACTCCTGGGGTCATTTAAGGGGGCGTGGCATTTTTTTTTTTTTTCCAGGGGTGTCCCTCATAAACTGAAATTTTGCCTGATTTTCAAAAAAGTAAATAATAAAAATGTTATAAAAATGGGAAATTGACTATTAGCTGCGTGTTTTTAAAATCAAACGAATTCACGAACAAATTTGTTTGCTACCAATTACAAGGATTAAATTCGCAAAAAACTGTGAGAAATGTAATTCAATACAGCAAGATATTAATAGCACATTCAAAAAATATTAAAAATTTGGTGATTTTAAGAAAAAATCTCAAAATTTAAAATTTTTTTTAAATCAATATCGGCTTATTTTCTTAGTACGCACTGCTCGTTTTTACATAGCTTTATGTACATTTTTCCGAAAAGTTTGGTATTGAAAATGAGCAAAATCGGTCCAGCGCTTCAAAAGGAATGAGTAACAATGTGAAAGTACCTCTAAATTTTCCATACAAATTGGTGAATAATGCACTGTATATTATTAGAATTCATTATAGTGTCTGGTGTATAAAATATAACGCCATATTTTTCCACCAGCCGCTAAGAGGTGAATAATATTTAAAATTCACCGCAAAATCTTTTTTCTCCGCAAAAACTTTCTTTTTCACCTCAAAAATAGTTTTGTTACCTCAGAAATGTTTTTCACGACACAATTGATTTTTTTACTTCCAAAAAAGTTTTTCACCCCAAAATTTTGTTTTCACCTCTTAACAAATTTTTTTTTAATATATTTTTGTTGTTTCATTTGTAATTGTTCATTTTGGAGGGTACAAAGACTTGTTTGTTAATTTATATTTAAATTTTTTTTATACTTGTGATGCCAAAAAAGTACTATTGGTACTATTTTAAAATCGCATTTATCATCCCTGATTTGAATGTTTTTGTTTTGAGTTTCTTTTACTTTTTAAAACAGCTGATTCCTCTCACAGCAAAAGTAATTACAAAATATTACCTACAGAACAGAACGGCACAGAACGGCAACAGAAAGTAACAACTAATGAAGCCTTAAGACCCATTTTTGACGAATGCTTGCAACAAATTAAAAAGTTTATGGTCAGTGATGACAAAATGGTGATCTTAGCACTATTTATGGTACTTTTTGATGAAAAATTTATTACTTATAATTGTATTAAAAAAGTCAAAACCTCAGAAATTAGCCAATATCGTACGAGTATATTGTGGTCGAGAATATAAAACCATATTTAATTTTAGTGGTTAATAAATCATGTGTAAATTGATTAAATTCTAAAACTTTTCTTTTAAGCATTGTTTTTTTTTTTCGTTGATTTGTAAGAAAATTACTACACTCTTTTTAATATTGTAAAAACTTTAGGTTTTGTAATTTTCTTCAACAATCTGAGATGATTTATCAAAACAATTACGAAAATTTAAAGATCAATTACCATTTTTCTCCGATTCGGGTCAAAATTGTTTATTCCTTAAATAGTTTTATTAAACTTTTTCACTTCTTTAATTAAAAGCTATTACGCAGCAAAAACTTTCATTACCACGTAAGTGGTTATATAATGAAAATCAATATCTGAACACATTATAATTTGGCATCAGTACTATTTAGTAATTGAATTATTAATTATTTTGTTTCCCAAAATAGTTAACAATTAACCCAAACAATTAAAAAAGTGAATTTAAAGTAATTGGATAATCCAAAATAAGTTCATAATTAAAATAATCATTTTAATTTTTTTTTTTAAATATTTCTTTTAACGTGAAGTTTTTTTTTTTAAATTTATTTTATTCAAATTCTTGAATTTTAAATATTTAATCTTTAAGGTGTTATGATACTTTTTTGTATTTTTTCTATATTGGAGAACAGTGCAAATATATTTCATTAGAAAAACTGACTAAGTGTAAAGAGTATGATTATACCACAAAAAATCTTGATATGTCAAACAAATATACGCGTGTTATCGATAAATAATCTCAGACTGTCAAAAAAAATATAAAAATTTTTAGCTTAAAATTGACATTTCCAGATTAAATGTTAGCACTGCTGCCAACTTTTTTAGTTTTTGATCGAAAGTAGCGGGTTTTAACTTTTTTTTTTTTGCGATTTTTAGCTTTTTTTGACGGGTTTTGTGGGAACAAAACGTGGGCAATATTGTTTGTTTTGTTTACAATTTATTTTGAAATAACAAAAAAGTATTTCTTGTTCTTTCTCGCATTTGTTGTTTCTTTCAGTCAATCCTAAAAAATCCAATACAAAAAATAGCAAGTATCATAACACCTTTATTAATTAAATTTTAATAACTCTTATCGTTTAAATTAAATTTTCTCTATATAATTTAATAGTTTTGTTTTTAACGTAATTTTTATTTGCATTTTGGTCGCCCTATCATTTTTTTTTATTAACTTCTGCGAACTTTATTTTTGTCTATAGCTATCTCTGTCACTCTTATACAATAGATGAATAACTAACTCCGTCCCACATTCATTTCGAACTTATTTCCATATATAACTACCCTTTCATAATTTTAATTTCCGGCATCATGATTTCCCCTCTCTGAGAGGACATCAATGCACTTTTACACACTTTCATATAAACATAGGTTGAAAAGCTTTGTACGCATCGTAAATCTCCATCGTCTCCAGGCGCCAGCAGCCAGAGTCAGTATTGCCAGGTAAGTTGAGCATAAAATCGTCAAATTTTCCAATAAAAATCGTCAAAATCGTCATTATATTTTTAAAAATCGTCAAAAAATCGTCAAAACAAAAAATATTTGTTACAAGTGGGCTAAAGTTTTAATAAAAAAAAGAATAATAATATAATTCACATATCAAGTGCTCATAAACTATCGGTGTAATATAATACGATTTTTTACGCTTTTCTGTAATTTAAACTTCGAAAATCATGATATTTTATAACGATAGCCCTTTACCACTTTAACTGTTAGTTTCTTCTACATAATTCTGTAAACACCACTTCAGTAGCACAATTTTTAAATCTTAAATTCTTTTACATAGTTTAGAATTTCTTTAACAATGTTTTTTTCTTTAATTATTAAATTTGGACTTCCATTAACGAGTTAAAGTTTCAAATTGCATTACATGTGATGACATAGTTTAAATACAATAAATTGTGAAATTTTTGATTATTTCATATTTTTTGTTTTGGGTCGGTTTTTAATATTGCTAAAAATTATTTATTATTTTTTTTATTATTTATATTATTATAAAAAAAAAAAAATAGTGCAAAAAGCGATTCCGAAAAGGCTGAAGTTTTTGCAAATCACTTAGGCAGTATATTTTCTGATAGTGAAAATTCTTCTGAGCAAGTTTCTAGAGAACTTATATACGACGATACTCTAATTGCAGATATTACTGTTGCAGAACTTAAACATGAAATTAAGATACTTAAACTGAAAAAAGCCCCTGGCTATGAATTAATAACTGCGGAAGTTTTAAAGCAATTGTTCACCAAAGCTCTCTTAAAGTTGTGTGATATATTTAATGCTGTTTTTTATTACAAACATGTTCCTATTTATTGGAAAGTTGCAGAGATCAAAATGGTGCCAAAACCAGGTAAATTACCATATGAAATAACATCGTATAGACCAATTTCACTCTTAACACAATTATACAAATTATTTGAAAGATTGCTATTAAAAAGAATTAACCCTATACTAATTTCCAAAAATATAATACCCAATCATCAATTTGGCTTTAGAAGCAAACACTCTACTATAGATCAGGTACATAGAATTACTGATATAATTGAAAAATCATTAGAAGAAAAGCATGTCTGTTCTGCAGTATTTCTGGACGTCTCACAAGCCTTTGATAAGGTATGGCACAAAGGCTTATTGCTAAAAATTAATTCAATATTTCCATCACAAATATGTAAAATTCTGCACTCATATTTAACTGACAGATATTTCTAACAGCTGGAGTACCCCAAGGTAGTGTGCTAGGTCCTCTTTTGCACCTTATTTACACCTATGACATGCCTATACCAGCCAATTGCACGATTGCTACCTTCGCCGACGACACCGCATTGTTATCTGTCGAAAAAACAGCAGAAAAATCAGTGGAAAAACTGCAGTCTGCCTTAACACTAATTGAAGAATGGACCAAGAAGTGGAAAATTTCATTAAACAACTCCAAATCAACTCACACTGATTTTACAAACCAACGCATGACATATCATCCTGTTCGATTATTTAATAACATAATTCCATACTCCAATACTGCAAAATACTTGGGAATGACACTTGATACAAAACTTCGATGGAAAGCTCACGTAAAAAAGAAAAAAGAAGAGCTAGACATAAAATACCGAAAGATGCATTGGCTGCTAGGCCGTAATTCAATATTATCAACCGAAAATAAACTTATGCTGTACCAGCAAATACTCAAACCAATATGGTCCTACGGTGCACAACTTTGGGGTTGTGCGAAACCAACTATAATCGAAATTATACAGTGGTTCCAGAATAAAGTTTTGAAAAATGCTGTTAATGCACCATACTACATAAGAAACAAAGATATTCACAGAGACCTACATGTGGACTCTGTGCGTACCACAATAAGCAAGATTTCTGAACCCCATAATCAAAGATTACTATGCCATGTCAACGAAGAAGCATCATCCTTAGCTACCAACAATGGCCCTACTCGTCGATTAAGGAGAACTAAACCCTCTGATCTTCGTGGCCTTTATAGAGACTAATCAAAAATCATCTTAATCACAATACTTTAGCTGTTTATATAAAATAGAATTAAATTGCTCGTTAGTTTTAAGTAACTAGTTGCAGTGTAACAAAACAATAGCTATAATAAAAATTATTTTAAATAAAAAAAAAAAAAAAATTATTTATTTTTATTTAAATATTGTTTATTACTGCATGTTTTTCCATTTTCAAATATAAATAGTGAATATCTGAAGTTTCACTTTGGAACACTTTATTTATATTATTCCTGTTTTTTAAGCACCGGATTTATTTTTGGATTTATAAATGAGAATATTCGAACTCGATGTTTGTTTCGCAAAAACTTGCATGTTTTTTTTTTAATTTAAAAAATATATTATTTTTATCTCAATCTTACACTAATTAAACTTTATAAAAATATAAATTTAAAAAAAAGCAGGGTTGGTATTCAATAACTGTTCATAGAAATGATTGGATATCACAGTAACATTAATAGCGGAATGGAATTTTAAAAAAGCGATCAGATTAAAGACATGTTTCTTCTTATGTAAACGGTTTAAGTTTTCCATTTAACCTGTTTGATTTTGAAATATCTTGAACTTGTTAAAGTCAAAATAACGCTAAAATACCGAAACGACGATTTATAACGTTATTTGGTTGATGTAACACAATTTAATGGGTAGAATTTTGAAATAAACCTTGTAAAGACGCATGCCACTATTGGAATCGTAGCTTTAAAACGTTCATAACGGCATTGGTGTGGCCGTGGCAGGCAATTGTCATTGTAATGAAAAAGTTGTGTTTGCCAACCATGAAAAAAGTAAGCACATACTCAGGGAACTTCTGCTGTAAATATTTGTCGTTGTTTCAGTTGTAATACAATATCTTTATTTTTAAGTAAAAAAAACAGTCATTTGTAGAAGAAATTTAATTTTTGACTACAATTGTAGTTTATTTAAAAAACAAACCACATTAAATTACAGTATTATGAGTTTACATTCATTTTATACATTTTTTTTTTTTATTTAAAAAAATAAAACAAATTAATGTTTGTTTATTTTTTATTGCACTGACTGAACCACTCATTAATAATACAATTGTAGTTAATTTTTTGAACAGTAAAAAACATATGACTATGTTAGTTGAATTTACTAAAATGTAAGTAGTTGTTTTTTCAAGTGAAATTTCATTTGTTTTTAGCTGCATTTGCAGTGGTCTTTACCGTTATTAAGTGCAGAAAATAAATTAAAATAAACCTAACATGAATCCATAAAATAACTTTTTTGCTAAACTTATAATAAAAACATTGTTTTTAATTTTACCGAAATAATAAAAATCCAAAAATAGATCCGGTGATTTTTTAATAATAGCAAATAAACATGTTCTGCTGACATATTAAACGTTTGTCAAAAAATCGTCATTTTGGAAGCAAAAATTGTCAAATCGTCATTTAGTAATTTAGGTACTAAAAATCGTCAAAATGACGATAAATCGTCAAACCTGGCAACAGTGGCCAGAGTATCTGCAAGAACGAATGTTTTTGTTATGCTATTTTTATCAGACATACACACACACACCCATATGAATTAAAACTCAATGAGATTTTTTGTTTAAAAAATAATTTTTTTGGAGCGAACTCCGTCTTTATTTAATTGAATTCAAATTAGAACTAAAAATTAAAAAATTAAAATATTATAATATTAAAACTAAAACCTATGCATACCACATTATAGCATTATATATTATTCCTGAAAGCCGTTGTTGTTAATTCAGTTCATTTGATGGGAACAGAAGCAAGACATACTTTTAGCCATAGACATAGCGTCAGCATTAATTGCTTGTTCGTTGTCATTGTTTGCTATTCATTATTGTTATTATATCTTGAATGTATCATGGATTATAAATGTGTTAACACATTAAGAATCAAATATAAATTTTCGAAGTTAAACTTCATAATTTCCCCTATTAATTTTTTTCTATCGTAATATAAATTTTTTCAATGTTTCTTTCCCCTTTATATATATTAACACGATTGTGTTAATCTACGAACTTTTCTTTTCAATATTATTCGCCAATCTATTTAATAATTGTATTTCATTCATAAAGGACATTTGTATTTAGTTTTGTTATTCGAATTAAATTTTACTAAAGGGTCCGCCAAATAACTTTTTTTTTTTGAAAATGCTATAAAAAAACTACTGAATATTATCTCAAATTTCTTTTTTATTTGAAAGTACAATCCTTCCGGTTAATAATGGAAAATAATTTCATTCAAATGGCTGCCTCGGCTGGCCATGCAGTATGAGCTTCATCTGAAAAGATGATTTTTTTTGGCAAAATCGGTATCGGAAAAAAAAAAACGTTAGATGGCGGCCCTTTATATATTTTGTTTAGAGTTGCCCGAATTTATTAAGTAATGACTTCGAAGTTCAGTAATGTAAATTAGGGTTAATTTTAATAGTCAATATTAATAAAATACAAATGAAGGGCTTATTGTAAAAACTTGAGAGTCCACATTTTATTTTTAGTTTGTTGTCAAATAATAATCAAATAATAATCAATGGATGCCTAGAAAACAGCGAAAATCCATGAAAACTCTACACGAACAGGTGACTACATGTATTTTGGTTTTGCATTGCATGTATTTTGTTATTGTTTTTAGACGAACGTGAAGCAAAACGTGTTCTAGAAACAGGGCGTAAATGTGGCTCATCAAGTTTTTACAATAAGCCCTTGAGATATAATATAATAATTATTTTATGAATGAAATAAATAAGGTCAATACAAATTTTTACAGTTTTATTAGTTTTTTGTTGAGATTATTTTTATGTTATTGTTGATTTATAACGAGCTTTCAACCTCCGTATATTTACAAAAATAAAGCAAACATATTAGCAAGGTTGATACTAGTATTTGATCTGGCTAAAGAACCCGATGTTTTAGAAAAGCTAAAGCCTCCAGAATAGGCTTTCTTTCTTTTCTTTTTTTCTTTGGGGTACGGATTGAGGGGAGGGCGGGGCGGGGAGGGGAGTGGAGGGGAGGGAGGGGCGGGGAGGTGAGGTGATGGGCGGGGGGGAGTGGGGGGGGTGGTGGAGGGGGAGGGGAGGGGTAGGGGAGGGAGGGTGAGTGGTTGGGGGGCTTGGGTATTTGAGTGGCGGGTTCTTGGCTTTGTTGTTCTGTTTTTCTTTTTTTGCTGTTTCTTTTCGTTTTCTTTTCTGTTCTTTCGTTTTTTTTTTTCTTTTCTTTTCTTTTCTTTCTTTTCTTTCTTTTCTTTTCTTTTCTTTTCTTTCTTTTCTTTCTTTCTTTTCTTTCTTGAAGTTTTAGGTGGGTAGATTAGAATACATTACTAAGAAGACAAGAATGGATAAAAATTGATGATTTTGTTTTTTGTTAAAGCTCTGCCTATTCTGGAGTCTCTAGTTTTTCTAAAACTTCGGGTTCTTTAACCAGATGGAAATACTAGTATTAACCTAGCTAATATGTTTGATTTGATTTGCTTTTTTTTTGTTTTTTTTTACGTTGAACCAACACTCAGGGGATGCCCCTACTAATGCATTGCATTGCGTTGATATCAGGAAAATAGGTTATGGGGAGGAGGAAAGAGGGAGTAGTAGTGTTTGTGGACATTTGACTTGAATTTTTCTAAATTGTAATTTGCAGGGAAGACTTCCGCAGGGAGACAATTCCGCATACGGCTAGTGCGACTGAAAAACAAATTTTCTCTGTAATGCGTTGTGCGATTTGCCGGGCTATAGACAACAAACGGATGAGATCTACTTGACAAGCGGGAAGTATGAACAGAGACCCGGTCCCTCGGGATGAGTAGGCTTATCTCAGTAATATCTATAGAACAAAGTCACACAACCCACATTCCGACGATGCTCCAACGAGTCAATAGAGTTCGAAACCCAAATTAGACTTTGAAGCACCTGCCCATATATGGGAGTTATATTCCATCTTCAGCCGGATGTAGGTGGTATATATAGTAAGGAGATCAGATGGGGTGAAGTATTTCTTACACCGGTTTAGAAAACCAAGACACTTGAAAGCTTCTTTCGATACTTGAATAATGTGATCTGTCCAACGGACATCACACTGTATTTTCATGCCCAGAACATCAAGAGTATCTGAATCCTCTATAACGATCCCATCCATATACACAGAGTCCACAGACCTATGGGTATATGTTGTCCACAGACCTATGGGTATATGTTGTATGTTGACCCATAGGTCGAAAGGTCATGATTGAGTGTGTCATTCATAATCTGTCTTTTGCCCCGACCTCCACAAGGCTTGGCCTACGATCGAAGGAAAAAGAATGACAAATGTTGCTGTCATCTGCAAAGGAGTAAATAGGATTGATTGTTCGACCAAGGAGGTCATTAAGAAAGATGAGAAAAAGAGATGGAGAAAGAACAGAGCCCTGTGGTACCCCTGAACATAACTGAAACTCGTCGGATGAGACCCCATCTATAACAACACGTATAGTACGATCTCTGAGAAAACTCGAGATAAATCGAGAGAAATCATTACCTACACCAAAGGCAATTAGTTTTGATAACAGTGCGCCGTGCCACACACGATCGTTGTACCTTAGCGTTTGGTTAATTTGACATGGAATTACCCCATATGTAGTAGTGGTAGTGGTAAAGGAAATGTTATGTTAACTTAATTTCAAAGTCTGTTGCTGTAAACAAATTAAAGTACTGAAACTCTATTATAACTAAGGAAAACTGCACTCTTGGTGGTTGGTTGACTATTGTACATAGAATAAAAAAAAATTAAAGCAGAAACTTAATGGAAACATTGCTTTTTTTTCGTGTATTGTATATACACGAAAAAAAGCAATGTTGGGTAGAAGCGGGAGCTTTCTCCAGTGGGCACAAACACCACCACTTATTATCTCCAATTACAGTTTTTGATCTTGTTTATACCTCTAAGTTGGTTATACCACTATACAGGTAGTTTTGGACAGTTTCGAAAAATTGAAAATGAAATTATTCAAACTCGAGGCCATACTCTACATTTCTTTATTAGGATATTGTCCTAACAAATAATCTATAGAGTTTTTGTTTTCAAATTTATTAATTGACCACATTCAGGATGGTGTTGATAGATCTATTTCGGGAATTTTCTAGATTCCCATCATCAGAACACGTTTTGAAAGAAGTGGCAATCCCATGTAAACATCAAACATTCTTATAACCTAGTTATACCACTAAATGAGAACTAATATATAAGCTAGAAGTTAAATATTATCACCATTGATCAAAAATAAATTGAAAACTTGTTCATTATGTGCAAGCTCTACCTTTGGTAGATATTCAATACACGCTTTTTTGTTTTTAGTCTTCTTTTTATTTTTACACTTGTTTTGTTTTATTTAAAAACAAGATGTAAAGGGGAAGTAAATTTTTTTACAAGTTTGATATAATTTTTATTAAAAATAGAAATTATGTTTTTTTTTGGAAATATATGAAAGTAAAAATATATGAAAGTATGTATAGTCTTTGATAATTTTTTCAATTGGTGTATTAAAAAATATATCTTCAAGTATGATGTTCTGTTGACTTCAATAAAAAAATTCTGATAGGGTTTTTGAAAAAGTGTAAAAAAATGTTGCTTTAGTGGGAGTGGCTGCACCTGGGGTACATTCAGCATCCTGCAGCCACAGCAGTTTCTTTAGAAACATTTCCAATTGGGTTGATTCACAAATGGTAAAAGTTCGCCAAAGACAATAAATACAGTGAAACATACCAATAACGGACACTCCTACATCTCTCCTTAATGAACAATTTTGGTGAAAGGAAATCATCAAATCCAACTTGGATAAAATGGCCTCTTATTTCCGCTATATTTTCTAAACTGAGGTAGACTGACAATTTTAACGTAATTATGTCCAAAACCCAAATATAAATGAACACTTTTAAAGTTAATTCAATTGTGGATTGTGCCCCACGAGGTGGGACAGTTTAGCCGTTTTACGTAGCTCTGAAAACCAATAAAAATATTATATAAAGCCTAGGAATAATGGAGACTTTATACATTCAAATGAAAGCCAGAATGTGTAAATCTTACATATGATTAAAAATAATTTTTCGAAAAAATTTATTGGTTTGGCGATTCAAACAAAAAAGTGGCGAATGGTCCCTGGCCTAGCCTACCTACTACATACTCTTTTTACTGGGATTTCGTATTTATGTGTTTATTTACTCACACGAATAATGCCGTGGTAACTGAATAAATAAATTGCATTTAAACTTTTTTAAGTAAATTAAAAAAATACACATTTTCAAATTCTCCCACACTCATACACAAACACCCACACTTAATTTAGCCACAATGTAAACATAAACGAGAAACTTAATAAGTAAACATTACTGGAAGCGGAAACTAAATTAAAAGTGTTTATTTGATGTTAACATAAATAATTTAAAATAACAACTAAACAGAATTTCTTTTAAAAATATTTTTCTTATTTAATTTTTGTTTTATAATAATATTTGTCCCCTGAAACTGTTTAATTTATAACAAACAATGTTTTTCTTTGTTTCTTTTCCATCTTTTGTTACATTAATATTGAATATAAATTATAAACTACTTATGTAATTTGTTTTATTTATATACAAAATATGTGCATTATATGCAGTAGGCATATTTGTATGCTTCGGACCACTGGTTTTTCTTAAGGATATTATTGCTGTTTTAAAGAATTTATGTAAAAACTTATAAAAGTTTATGGTTTTGTTTATTACACCATAAATACACATACATATTCTTACATATGTATGTATATGGCGCCAACTGCCTCACTACAGGAAACAGTATATCGCAAACAACCGGAACATTTTTTTAAAAAAATTGGGGGTTGTAATAATGGGCTAATACTTACATTTTACTATGAAGTCACTCCAGAAGTCCTATTGACAAAAATATGACATTTTTTTAACTTCACCCCTTCCCCTAATTATGCCCATAATTTGAAGCAATATATACATATCGGTGCTTAGATACCTACCGTGTACACGAAGAAAATTCGGTAGTTATCTAAGTACCGGCTGGTAAAGTTTTGTATTTAACGTAATTTTTATTTGAATTAATAAAAAAAATGTTAGAGTGACCACACTCTAACATTTTTTTTATTATCTTCTTCGAATTAAATTTTTGTCTATAGCTTTCTCTGTCACTCTTATACACTATCTAATACACTAACTTCGTCCCACATTAAAACAGCATTCATTTCGAACTTATTTGCATATATAACTACCCCTTCATAATTTTAATTTTCGCCATCATGATTTCCCCTCTCACAGAGGACTTCAGTGCACTTTTTCACATTTGCATATAAAAATAGTTTGTAAATCATAGTACGCATCGTAAATCTCCACCGTCTCCAGGCGCCAGAGTATATGTAAGAGCGAATTATTTTTTTTATTACACACACCCACACACATATGCGTTAACACACATTCAGAAACCAATATAAATTTTCGAAGTTAAATTTCATAATTTTCCCTATTAATTTGTTTTCTATGGCAATGTATAGTTTTCAATGTTTCTTTCCCCTTCTCATATATAGACACTAATCTATTAAACTACGAACTTTTCTTTTCAATATTATTCGCCAAACTATTTAATAATTTTATTTCATTCATAAAGGACATTTGTATTAAGTTGATTTCTATTGCTTGAAATTACGGGCATTAGTATGAAAAACCAGTAGGTAGTTTTTATTTAATAAGTCCAAAAAAAAAAAATAAATGAGTAACAATTTTAATAAATGAAATAACCTCCAAAGAAAAAATGAAATAAGCCCCAACATTTGGGAGTTATTTCATAGTAATAAATAACTCCCAACAAAGAATATAAAACAACTCCCAATGAAAAAAGTCCCCAAAAATTAAATAGTTCCCAATTCAAAAATATCGAATTCTATTTATTTCATAAATACATGTAAAAATGTACATAATATTAAACATATTATGAAGATAGAATTTAATGTATACATAAATATACAAAAATAATCAACAAAATTAATAGAAAAATACATATTAAAAATATATTTATAGAAAAAAAAGGACATTACGACATGTATATTATGTCACTTTCAAATGTGGCATAGCGTCCAGACTTTTTAAAATAAAAAGATTAATAATATTTAGTATATAAATACAATTTTTTTTAAATATTCTTTAGTAGTATATCACAAAATAAAACTAAATTTATGAATCGTATAATCGCACACAGAAAAGCCGCCTGCCATGTTTTACGGAGGAAAAAACCCCTAAGAGCGGCCGAAGGCCGCCACACAGAAAAAATTGTTTTTACAAATTACTTGATGTCTTAAAAATATAAGATTTCAATGGATTCGACATCTGATTTGAAAAACAAGTTCTTTTGGGTGGTGGCCTCCGGCCGTTCTTAGGGGTTTTTTTCCTCCGTAGAACCCGGCAGGCAGCTTCGCGAAATAAAGATTTTTCTGCGTGCGACACAAAAGAAACTTCAAAATTACTGATCTATTTCCACACTGGAGTATAATGTCCATGGACCTTATGTCACCCAAAAAGTAGCATAGTGCCACTTTTAATGTACATTATGACACCTTTCGAGTCACATAACGTCCATGGACATTATGTCATTGGACGTTATGTCATGCCACCCTTTCCAGACCCCTCCTCTTTCTGAGATGTCTTAACTTTTCATAATATACAATATGCACCAAAATCAATTGCTTAAAACATCCGAGCGGAACAATTGAAAATGTACCATCAATCAAATCTTTTTATTATTGTTGTTGGAAATATTTTCATTAATTAGCTTGACTATCTTATCTGATCCAAAGACGCAGTACGCAAAGTCTTTAGAGTCGTGGCAAACTTTAAAAAACGGTTGTTTTGTCACGACCCTCATGCAACGTATATCCAAACTTTTTAAAAGTATTTTCTTTTTTAAACATATTGACAACATCGGTCGGAGTCTTTGGATATGCCACAAAAACTTTTGCTGTCAAATATTGCAGACCGCGTTTGACTTTGTTTAAATCAATGTTTTTAGTTGACTCTTGATTGCTTTATTACAAACAAGAAAAACATTGTTAACAATGCAACGCAAGAAAAACCTGATAGATTATTAACTTTCCTTGCGCACACGTTCCGTAAATTCTCCCAGATTCTACTAACAGCGTTATCAGCGCCCAAAGTACTTGCAACATCCAAACACTGATCTTTTATTTGGTTGAGGGCTTTAAGTTCTTCATACAGCTTTCGTTGGTCGCTGTGATTGTGCTCAATAAAATCAGTGGCTTTACGACACTGCCCGTTTTCCAGAACCACTTCCGAATTTTTTAAATAAATTTGATTTCCGACTTTTATGTATAACACTTTACTATTTCTTCTTTTGCCACTCATTATTTCAAATTCAAGATTTGCCATTATTTTTAATCACTTTAATACCGATCTTTACTTACCAAAATTCTAGCAAGAACTGTGTTCCTTTTGGTAAAATAACTCATTGTATCGCTATTATTTACTTTACGACAATTTTAAGAACCGTTACAAATGCATAAAATTTACCAAAAGGTAATTTTAATAGAAATGAAATAACTCGCAACAAAAATGAAATAACTCCCAACGATAAAATCACATTTAAAAATGAAAATGAAATAAGTCCCAACAAAAGTGAAATAACTCCCAATGCCAAAAAGGAGTGAAATAACTCCCAACAAAACCTGGTTGGAAATTATTTCATTTGGGAGTTATTTCATAACGAAATAATATCTAACAGAAGATTGTGAATTAAGTCCTATCGCATTGGGAGTTATTTCATAGTAAAATATATCCCAATTTATATGGAAAATTTTTGGGAGTTATTTAATTTTTGTTTGGGAGTTATTTCACGGTACCTATTTTGTCTTGTCTGATGCTTTTGAAAATGTTTCAAAATTTTTAAACTGGCCTTAATTAGCAAATAGCTCAAATGTCCCTAATTTTTTTATTAAATTGTTGTTTACAGCTTGATCAATATGTCCTCTAAAGCATATACAAAATTCAGAATGGAGTCACAATATGTTCCTTAGAAAAACGATTTTTCCAATATTACTACTATTTTATTAAATAAAAAATAAATGTGCGCCCCGGTAGGCTAGTTGGTAGCGTGCTGGCTTATCAGTGCGGGGGTCGTGGGTTCGATTCCCACCAGAGGCACTGGTCTGTTTTCGCTACAACGTGCCGAAAGCCATAGTTAGGGTTAGGGTAATAGTATATAATTTGTAATTATATGATTATTAATTAATAAAAAAAAAAAAAAAAATATTTATGTTTATATTTATTAATGAGTTCAAAAATTACTGTATTTGGGACCTGTTAAAAATAATGAGCACAAAAATCGATATTTTTTAACTCAACTTCTGTACCAAATTTGGAATATCATAATTTCAAATGGGAATATCTCGGGAACTATAGGAGATAACACACACACACAAGTAAGCATGTCTTTTTGTTGGTCTCCACTAGCACATTTTTTGAAAATCAAGTAAGAAACAAAAAAAAAAAAGAAATAGCGAGCACTCAAAAAATTTTATGCAAAAAGTGACATTCTTTGAGGGGTCATGTTGCTTCCCTCGACGATCTGTGAGGGTAAATGTCAAAACCAAAGCTTGACATTGCGTTACTAATGTCTGTTCCAAATTTCATTGCAATCAGTGATATATCCCACTGTGCCCCGAAAAGAGTGTTTTTTTGTCGTTCCAAAACTGAGTGCTCATCACTAATTTGAATTTTCAAATGATTCAACTTTTTATTTGTCATAATACCAACTTTATTATTACACACAAACAAATAAAATTCATAATTTTTTATGAAAAAGTTCATATTTTTAAAGGTTCATACTATTTATGAAATTTTACTTACTATTTATGAAGTATTCCATAGCATTTACGAAAGGGTACATAAAATTAGCAGTATTATTGCAATTTATGGAAGTTTTCTTAAATATTAGGATTTTGTAGATTGGCAAATTTTTTAAGTACTTTTTCATAAATATTAAGTGTTTCTACATATATTTAAAAACCTTGTCATAATTTACGAGACACAAACTTTCCCAGTAGTTTTTATGAACTGTTCATAAATGTTATGAAAAAGTTCATAAATTAGTACGTTGGCAAATTTTTCATAAATATTCATAAATAGTATGAGTTTTTTTTTTGTGTGTATGCAATAAAAAGTCCCGAGTCCATTATTGTTTTCTAGCGTTTTTGACACGATTCTTCTACTTAAAATAATATTTTAAGAATTTCGATTTTGCTGAAGAAACACTAAAATCATATGAATACTACACTGATAATAATCCATGCGTAAAAATACAAAAAAAAAATGTAAAAATCAGTAAAAATTTTGTTAAATAAACGAGAATTTGTTCATTTTACAAAAGATTTCGGTGTTTTTGACATTTTTTTCGCATTTTTAGCATGGATTATTATGAGTGTAGGTATGAAAAGGCTGTGGTGGCTGCATGCAGGAGTGGTAAAAGTGTTTGGAATTTACATATTATCGATAGAAAATATTCGTATGAGTACAATATTGCTATTTTTAAATCATATCTTAAGTCCAAACGACAAAAAATTTGCCTTCCAACCGAAAACCTCTTCCCAAGGTCACCGATCCATTGCAAAATGCATACATTTATATATATATTTATATACACTCACAGTATTTTTTCCGTAAAGACTACTGAATATACACATTAAATTAACTGAAAATAAGTTAAAAAAGGACTACTTACTTTTCGTTTAAAACAATTTTTTTTTTTTTTTTTATAATTTAACCAATACTCAGGGGATGCCCCCTACTCATGCAGTGCATTGTATTGATCAGGAAAATAAGGTATGGGAAGGAGGAAAAGAGGGAGTAGTGTTTGTGGATATTTGATTTAAATTTTTCTAAATTGTAAGTAACAGGGAAGACTTCTGCGGGAAGTTTATTCCACATACGAATCGTTCGACTAAAAAACGAATTTTCTCTGTAATGCGTTGTGCGAAACACAGGACAATCAACTACAAACGGATGTGCTCTACTAGATAAGCGAGTATTACGAATAAAAACTCGGGCTCGTGGAATAAGTTCACTTATCTCAGATGAGCATCTCCCATGGTAATATCGATAGAAAAGTGTCACACAACCCACATTCCGACGATGCTCCAATGAATCAATAGAGTTGGATACACTACTGTCATTGATAAGCTTCACCGCCCTCCCCTGAACACGGTCCAGAAGCTTCAGAATAGACAATGGAGCCCCTGCCCATATATGAGAGTTGTATTCCATTTTTGGCCGGATATAGCTGGTATAAATAGTAAGGAGATCGGATGGAGTGAAGTAAGTCTTGCACCGTTTTAGAAAACCGAGACACTTGAATGCCTCTTTCGACACTTGAAATACGTGCTTATTCCAACGGACATCACACTGTATTCTCATGCCCAGAACATCAAGAGTATCCGATTCCTCAATACCTATACCATCCATAGTTACAGATGACAATGTCAATTCCACAGCCCGTCTGTGGGTTAACATACAACATTGGGTCTTGCGTGCATTAAAATCGACCTTATTCGCGAGACCCCACTCGGAGATTATAGAAAGGTCTTGATTGAGTGTGTCATTCATGTTCTGCCGCATGCCCTCTATCTCCAAAGAGCTTGGCCTATGATCGAATGAAAATGAATGACAAATGTTGCTGTCATCTGCAAAAGAGTAGATAGGGTTGATGGTCTGACCAAGAAGGTCATTAATAAAAATAAGAAAAAGGGTAGGAGAAAGAACAGAACCTTGCGGTACCCCTGAATTTAGCTGAAACTCGTTTGATGAGACCCCATCTAAAACAACACGTATAGTGCGGTCTCTGAGAAAACTCGTTATAAATCGAGAGAAGACATTACCGACACCAAAAGCAACTAGCTTAGTCACGAGTGCCCCGTGCCACACACGATCGAACGCCTTAGAAATATCTAAAGCAACCACTTTACTCTCACCAAAGCGGTGGATTGACCGGCTCCAACGTTCCGATAGAAACGCCAACAGGTCTCCCGTAGATCGACCACTACGGAAACCATACTGTCGATCATTTAAAAGTGAATTGGTCTCTAAATATTTTACAAGATGGTGGTTAACCATGGTCTCCATCACTTTGGAGATCGCAGAGCAAATTGCGATTGGGCGGTAATTTTCAGGGTTGTTAGCCGCACCCTTTTTAGGGATAGGCTGGACATTGGCCACCTTCCAGCATGAGGGGAAAATTCCCGCACGGTACGAAGAGCTGAAAAGTTTTGCCAATGGACGTGCCAACGTTAAAGAGCACTGTTTCAGCACCAGTGCTGATATGCCATCCGGCCCCGGTGACTTATTTACGTTGAGATCCGCAAGAACCCTTTCAAACAGAATCGATAAAAACAATAGATTGGTTTCGTTTATTTCAATACTCAATATAACATAACAACTTTTTGTTTTAAATAGAAAATTTTAACTGAATATTTTAACTATTACCGAAAGTCAGTTTATTTTGTTTATTGAATAACTGACAGAAAGTTAAAAAATATATTTCTTTGGTAATATAACTGTACATTCCATTGAAACAACTTTACCGATTAAATTTTAAATAACTGTTGAACTTTTATGGAAAAGTTCTTGTGAGTGTACATATGTATGCATAGCGCATACAATAGGGACATCTTTATATACACCCAAAAATGTCCCCTAAGTATGCGCTGTATCCTCAACTTATACTGCAGATATATGAAAACTTTGAGGACAGTCCCCAAAGAACGTAAATGTCCCCAAATTGGATACACCGCATAGTTTGGGGACATTTGCGTACTTTGAGGATTGTCCTCAAAGTTTTCATACATGTAGAGTATAAGTTGAGGAAATTTAACTGGATACAGCGCATACTTAGGGAACATTTTTTGGTGTATATACAGATGTCCCCATAGTATTCGATGTGCATATATATATATATATGTATTTATATATGTAAGCGCTGTGCTTTACCAATTATTGTCCAAACGCTGTTTTTGGGCCAACGTATTTTATTATTTATTTCTATTATTTTCCAATAAAGTTGAATGTATTTTTTATATATTTTTTATTTTGTAAAAAAAAGGGAAGCACCACTCAGGAAATACTTCCTATTTATTAATGTGTTACTTTCTTTGGAATGAAGATGGAAGGTGGTGAAGGATGAAGAGCTTCAAACATGGCAACACTGTAATTGCGCTAGATAAGTCTTAGAATAATTGTTGCTCGCTGCCTGATGTAGAGTTGGCGAATTTGTTGAAGCTTTTTCAGCCCTGATTCATTATTTTGCTTCGGTGGTGTGCGCTGCGATACATATTAGTGACAGAAAACTCATACATATTATTTTTTAAATTGATGTTGTCGTCACCGAGAATTGCACCCGGGACCATCTGTGTAACAGTCCAACGCGCTAACCATTACACCACATTGACCACAACGCCAAAGTATTTGATTATATTTTGTTATTTTCTATTAAAATTGTATGTATTTTAATTTTATCGTTAAAATATTATATAATCATTTTATTAAATTATTATTCAAAAACATGATAAAAACTATTTAAAATTTATAAATGTTTTCATTTGCTCGGTGCGAGTTTACGAACAAATACAAAGAGGACAGATTGAGAGAGACTGAGGTGGATAGAAACCCATTGGTGTTAATCAGCACAATTTCCCTAGCAACAAAAACTAGTTAAACATTAGTTCCAAATTAGTTTTTTAGTAAAACCGTTTAACTATATTTGTTGCTGAAAACTCAGTTTTGACAAAAAATGCTGTAAGTTAGTTAAATATTTGAAATGGACGTTTTCAACTAACTTTTTTTTAGTGTAACATAACCTTGAAACTTATATTTAACCCCTAACTAGTAATAAAAATGGAACATTTTTGGTACTATATGTATTCTTAAAAATATATTAAAATTTTGAATGAAAAAATGTTCGCCAATTTTATCTTATTATCGTGAATATACTTCTTTAATGGATGTGGGTCTATTAAAAAATGAAAGATTATTAAATTTCAAGAAACTTCTTATGAAAATGTAATTATTATAAAACAACTCCTGGATTCATGCTTACATACTACACTCAAAAAAATAAGTTAGTACAAAAGTTAGTAAAACGTCTTGTCTATTTTTTAGCAAATTTTTTTGCTAAAATCGTGTTTTCAGCTGAAAGTTTTGTTATACTTATTCAGCACTTAACTGTTTTATACTAATGCTTTACTAATATACTAACGTTTTACTAATTAATTTTGCTAAAAAAAATTGTGCTGATAAGCACATTAATAGTGTGGACGGCAACCAGATTGAAAGATATACGCAGAATGAAGCAGATGTCGCGGCATGTCAAGATGTAGTAGAGAAGAGGAAAATTATACTAAAAAGTACAACTCTAATAAGACATATAAAAAAATCAACCATGAAAGTTTTTGTATCTGTTTTTCATATATAAAACAAAATTGAGGATTAAAACAACTTAAATTTTGCGTTGTCACCTGCTTGTGAAAATAATTGTCTATTAATTAAATAAAAGAAAAAATAAAATATTTAAATTTAATATGTATTTCTAAACTAAATGTTTATAGATTAATAATCTAGTGTGGTCAAATTGCAAACAAACAAACATGTAGACAGAGTAAAGCGAAAGACAAAGACACACATCTTAGGTAGATTTTTATGGTTCCTTTTTCGTATTGCAAAAATAGGGTTGTTTTTTTCGTTTCGTTTGTTTTTGTTTATTTTTTCGTTTCGTTTCTAGAATTATCTTCGGCAGTTGCGTCCTTTAAAAGATAGCATCATTTAGACAACCATTGATGTAGTAGTAGTGAAAGAAAATGTTTGTTATGTTATATATATTTATTTCTATATATTTACAGATATTAAATTATTTCATGTCATCAATGTGGGGAAATGAAAATTTTTATATTTCGTAATTATTGTAAGTTATTTTTAAAAGAATCACAAAAATATGTTTATGATTCACTGATTTTCAGCAAAAGATTTTGCTGATATTAGCAATTATTTTGCAAGCACCCTCCTGACTAAAATTTTGCTGACTCAGCAAAATTTTGTGCTGACTTTACAAACTTTTTTTTTTTGAGTGTAAAAGAAGTAAATATTGTACATGCTTTAAGGTCACTAGTTTAATATTGAAAACTATATCATATTGTAAATACTTAAATGAATATAAGAATACTTAAAATAAATTTATTATTATTTAATGTTTAAAATATGCTGAGGTTTTTGTTTCGATAAATATGCATGAGTATTAGTGGTTCCACCCTTAAAATACCAAATGTATAATAAACAGCTTAGAATTGTTTTTGGTCAACAAATATTGGGTTTCACACAAAAATTGTAAAAATACTATTTATTATTATTTTAATGGGTTAAAATTTAAACTCATAAAATATTTGCAATAAAAGAAAATTCAAAAATAATTACAATAATTACAATAACAAAAACAACATCAGCTTAAAATTACGCAATAATAATTCCCACATAAATAATTTATTAAATGATGATTTATGTTGCGTTGAAAATTTATTTATATTTTATGCATAAGCATTTGTTTGTATATGTATATGTATGTTTATTTGATTATATCCCTTAATAATCTAAAGTACACACACAAACGCACTCTATGACACGGCTCCGCATACAAATGTATATTAATTTAAAAATAACAGTAATTCGATTGTGGCTGATCTGTTTTTTTTTTTTTTTTTGGCACAACTGTTTAATTATCGGCCATTGCACGATTGATCGACCAAAATCTGATCTTGGGTATTCCGATTTGAATTACATTTTGCACGATTTGAATTATATTTGGAGCCACGTATAGATTTTGTTTTCTCGAAAGTCGAAAAAGCATGGTTTTTGCTTTTTTCGAAAAACGTGCAGAACAATACAATTTCTAACAAAAACTAGCATAAAAACTGACAAACAAAAATCACATAAAAAAAACCGCAAGAAGATAAAAAAACCAAAAAGAAGAGTTACACTTTAAAAAACACATTAAATTCCCATTATACTAAACAAAAACTCACACTTGAAGCCCTGTACCACAAACTAAAGGGTGTTTTTTATAGAGGTATAGAACTTTGAAATGGATAAAATAATGATGAATTTTTTAAATTGACATGAAATTTACTTTATTCGAAAGATAATCATTCTGGCATTATAATTTAAATATGACTTCTGGCATATAACCGCCACGGCTGGCTCGGACGTAGCTGTATGACATGTTGCGCCGCCTTGTTCAAACCACAGCTCCTGCACATCATGGTTGTTCAATTGATGAACGATCATGGCTCTATAGCGGTCAACATTGACTGTAACGTTCTGACCAGCATAGTTTTTAAAGAAGTACGGACCAATGAATTCATCAGTCCATAAAGCACACTAAACAGTCAGTTTTCTGGATGTCTCAACAAACACTTGAGGATTATGAGGATTACTCCAAATACGGCAGTTTTGTTTATTGACGTATCCATTTAACCAAAAGTGAGCTAAATGGTAAAATGGACGTGGTACGCGATACGTATTTCGAACAGAACCATGACTTTCAAAATAAATTTGCACAATTTGGAAGCGTTTTTCAGGCGTCAGTCTATTAATGTGAAAATTCCAAACCAAACTAAACATAAATCACTTGACAGCTGACAAAATGGCCGCCAGTTAAAAAAGCGTTGTCAAATTAAAGTTCAATACCTGCATAAAAACACCCTTTACATGAATTTTCAAAAAAAAAAAAACAGACATACATACAGACCAATACACCTATAATATTAAAGACTGACTAACAGATTTATACAAAGACAAAAGATGTTACTTGCCCCACAAGTAGTCCACGCTGCCATGATAACCTAGCCCTATTCTATACACACAGAGAAAAAGTTAGCTATTTGCCAATTGAACTTCGGTTACTACGATTCAAATTCGGTTATTACGAATTTTAGTCGGTTGGCACAACTTAACATTACAACACCCAAAATATTGAGAAATCTAATGTAAATATCATTGTACTAACTAAATTTATAGGTTGTAACCATTAAAATACAATTTTCAATGCGGTTGACACTTTATCTCACAAACTATAAAAACACTAGGCACCCTACATACTTACTTTAACACACACTCAACCCTTTTAACCAGATATTATCTTAAAAAAAAAAAAATCTACTAATAATATAAAGGAATAATATTCTGATTTATTAGAGGATTTAATGGAATAATATTAAAAATTAAAGTAATAAAATTTAATAAAAGGTAAGTAAAAATAAAAAAATGGAAATATATTAAAAAAAGTATAAAAAAAATTAAAAAATAATTAAAATAATAAATAAGTAAATATAAAAAAATTGACTAAATAAAAAAAAAAACTAGTACTTGCATTAAAATTGGTTTAACCAATTTTTTTATAACCTCCACCGCACAATAGGGTATTTGAAAACAATAATGGTAATAAATATAGAATTTCTAATTTCTAATTTGGAGGGTGTAACTTTTGTAAATGTGCACCGATTTCCAAAATGTTTAGCCTTTAGTAATGTTCGTTGAAAGATAAAGAAAACTTTTATCTACCAATAAACTTTAATTCTCCGTGTTAACAAATATAAAACTTTTTTAATTAGGTTTAAAAGTTTAGTCCTAAAAAATCCTTAGAGTTCAAAATTTAAAAAAAATCGTCAAAAATTTACATTTTTGGTCAAAAAAGTATTTTTTTTACATGCATCTTTGTCAAGCATTGAATGCATGTCACACTAAACACGAATGTTTTTAAATTATTTAAATTGCCCAATGGTTTTTGAGATATTGCGACTTGAATTTACCTCAAATTAGCGATTTTTTACATTTTTTAAATTTTTTTTTAAATAACTCCGACTTTCGACTTTCATTAGATATAAAGCAAGTTCTTGTACCACTAGGTCCAAAGATTATGTGGTGAAAATTTCAGACAAATAGAATAATGCTAACCATTTGCAACCTGCCAATTTTTAAGCACATTATCGATTGTGTGCAGCTGTATTTCACCAATGGCTTCACGAATATTGTCCTTTAAAGCGTCAATTGTCTCTGGCTTGTTGGCGTAACACTTATCTTTGACGGCACCCCACAAATAATAGTCCAACGGTGTCAAATCGCAGCTCCGAGGTGGTGTGAAACGACATCAGCTCTGCGGCTGATAATGCGATCTCCAAAAACAGGGCGCAAAACATCGAGTGTAGCTTCGGCTGTGTGGCACGTAGCGCAGTCCTGTTGAAACCAAATGTTCCCAATATCCTCCTCTTCAATTTTTGTGAACAAAATTCGTTCAACATGGCCCTGATAACGATCGCCATTGACTGTAATATTACCATTGACTGTAACATTACATTCTGCAACATTACCATGATTTTCAAAGTAATGTCGCAATATTTCCCAGCGTTGTTCAAGCGTATACACAACCATATTCGTTCAGCGGAAGGATACAACTAATTATCTGTCAAATCATACATGAGCTAAGTGTTACCATTCACAAAATAAGCACTAGTTGAAAAAAAAGTTAGATGGCGGACCCTTATATATTCAATATAACGATAGCAGTTTTTAATTAATAAGTCCTCGGAATATGAGGGGTCTCTAAAGGAAAAAGTCCTCAGAATCTGAGAGTTTTTCTACACGAAAAGCTAATAAGTTTTCTGAGAGTTTTTCTATAGGAAAAAGTCCTCAGAATCTGAGAGTTTTTCCATAAGAAAAAGTCCTCAGAGTCTGAGAGTTTTTCTATAGGAAAAAGTCCTCAGAATCTGAGAGTTTTTCTATAGGAACAATTCCTCAGAATCTGAGAGTTTTTCCATAGGAAGAAAATACGAATGTTAAAACTGACATACTTTTATGCATATTCTCGTTTTTCAAAAACAAAACTCGCGAATAGTTTTTCCAATTTATAGCAAATAAATCCGACAGTCTTTTAGTGGCTCCTTATAATTAAAATCGGAAGAGCCAATGTAAAAATATCGTGTTTTGGCCGATCTTTCGTGGAATGGCTATTTATTTGTTGTTTATATTGTTAACACATTTATAATATATTGTAATCTGTATTTAATAATATTAAATAATAGTGAATTTCTGCATTTAATATATAAATTTGTTTTACAAATATCCACCAACACACTGACAATCAAATATGATATACGAGTTTTTAATATATGAGCATACAAATACTTTGCTAGAAGTATTCATATAAAATTACATCCACTCATACAAATAAGTCTGTAAAAATAGCAGAAAAAGTTGCTAAGAATTATTTAAAAATTATGTTGCAGGAAAAAGCAGTAAAATTAGCAGAATATTTTGCTAAATATTAGTAAATAAAAACGACACAAAAAAACTGCAAAATCTACTAAATTTTAGTTACATTTTAGGTTGTTTGCATGAAAACTTAGCCGCCGTCTATTCGTGAAAATTTTTATTATAAATAATAGACAACTAAAATACAAAAATGTAAAATCTACTAAATTTTAGTTAAATTTTCTTTGTTCCTTTTGTATATACATCGGAATGCTATATGTCAAAGACTGAAGAGCACTCCAAAAAAATAAAAGAACATAAGTAAAAATTTAATTAAATATACAAAGATTTTTCCAAATCTTTCAATATCTTTTTATTGTTAAAAGAACAATATTATTACATTTTTTTATTATTTTTTTTTAAACATTATAAATTATTTTATAAGAACAAAAAAACTTATTATAATCCTTCAATGCGAGCATAAAAAATCCTAAGTACATTGTAAATCTTCAATTGAATCAGACTGCAGTTTTTTGTAATTAATCTTGCCGCAAAATTTTAAAATGGTAAATAGAATTCCAACATTTAAAAAATCGTTGAAGGATAATTTAAACGGTCCGCAAATAACTTTTTTTTTTGAACTCCTGAACCAATTGGACTTTGTATGGCGTCATACCAAGTGTTGCATTATAAAATACTTTATAATATTTTACTTGTTTCTTGAATTAGTAGTAGTCTTTGACTTTATAAATTAATAGTAGTCTTTGACTTTGTAATTGTTATATTTGGATTAAGAATTTTTATAAAAAATAAAGCAGTCATGATTTGGAAGTTACGTGTTTTACACCAAGGTCTTTATGCAAAATTCGTCTCAATGATGTCTCCGAAATGTTCAATTGTTGAGAACGACGGTGAATGATGTTGATGGCGCTTCACGCACACTTTCTGCCACAGCAGCAATATTCTCGGGGTGTACGCACTGTTTTTGGCTTTTCACGCTTTGGTTTATCGATGAGGGATGCCAGTTTCTTTCACTTTTCACAAGATAACGAACATACGGACCATATTCGTTCAGCGGAAGGATAAAACTAATTACACTATACAACAAAATCAAATTTTTTCCAAAATTACAAGGTCCGACCCGACAAATTTTGATAGAAGAGGCAAAAAAAGACACGTGTATCGGCGTTTTGAAAGTTTACATCTGGGTTTCATTTTAGGGGGAGGTAAAGTTTCCCCTAAATGCACTTTTTGTATTGTCAATCGGCATAAAAACATCGTGTACAGCTTACGTTTAAAGTATATAGTGTGTTTAGCAACTTATGTAAAATATTACGGAAAACATTTTTGTAGAATATATTAACCCTCTAACTCCTCAAGGTAAGGGTCTTTTTTGTCCTTCTTTTAAAAAACAGCAAAAAACACCATTAAACGGGGATTTAAGGGGTTAAAATGTTCCGTAAAAATATTCGCCGTGAAATTTTACTGTAAGTTCCTGAATACACCAAAACGGAAAATTCAACGAGAAGTCAGAAATAAGACACAACAAAAGAGAGCTTATTGTTATTTCGCATTTATTAAGAATTTTATTTTAAAGTACCCCAAAAATTCAGCATGAAAAAAAATAGTTCAAATTTCACTATTATTTTACCTCCTATAGCAAATTTGGATAGGAAATATTCATTAATTACATTTTTTTTAGCTATATGCAATTCCACTTCATTATCATATATTGTCCAGCATATTGCAGCGATAAGCAAATGAATGCTTTTGCCTTTATAGCGTTCTTCAATGGGTGCGCATGTCTGGTTCTCAAAGTAATCCATATGGGAATTTAAAAATTAACGCCTAGTTTTTCAAAAGCTCTAAGCATGGTGTCTACGTATATTCGAGCAATAGGAGACCGATTTTTGCATAAGACATTGTATATTACTTCCTTAATGCTTTTCCACGCATTAAGCTCAATTGATTAGAGCATTTCGGTCGAAGTCAGCATTTTGCATTAGCTTTCTTTCTTGACCGACAAAAACACCTGTTTGTATGATACCAATTTTAAGGCTTTTAACAAGAAGAACGACTTGAAGAACACATACATACCTTCTTTAATCTTTGCTTCGCTTAATTTTGGAAACATTGTTTTCAGAAAATTCAATGCTGATCCATTTGTATCCAGACATTTAACAAAGTTTTTTACCTCATCAAGTTTGATATGCAATGGGGGTAATATAGTTTTTTCAGTTGATGAAGGACATTGTGCTCTCCTAATGTTCCTAATGTTATAACAAATGCGACAGCAATGCTTCGGCGTCCACAGTTCATCCGAAAAAACTTCTAGCTCAAAATACCTTTTATAGATATCTTCAACTTTTACTATTGAAAAACGTAACTTTATATTCCGGTCAAGTTTTTTCCAAACAATTGAACATTTTTGCCAAAACAAATCTTACGCGCTAAGTTAATTGCTTACTTTAATTTTTTGTTATTTTTTAAGTAAAACACTCTAATTACAAAACATATTATGTCCACAATATATGCACCGCAAATTGACACGTTTTCAGTAGAATAAGAAATATAGCACTTGATTTTGATTTGATATGATTTTTTTTTTGTTTTTGTTGTAATGTAACGGATCTAATCTGCCAAAGAACAGCTGGCAATCTATATACTTATATATCTATGAATTTATAGGTCGGTGTACAGTGTAATGAAGTGGTAATTTCCTAGAGCTAAAAAAAAAATGTAATTCATGAATACTTCCTATCCAAATTTGCTATCGAAGGTAAAATAATAAAGATATTACTGATTTTTAGTGAAATTTGAACTATTTTTATTTTCATGCTAAATTGTTGGGGTACTTTAAAATAAAATTCTTAATAATTCTTGTTGTGTCTTATTTCTGACTTTCTGGTTGAATTTTTCCGTTTTGGTGTATTCAGGAACTTACAGTAAAATTTCACGGCGAATATTTTTGCGGAACATTTTAACCCCTTAAATCCCTGTTTTAATGGGTGTTTTTTTGCTGTTTTTTAAAAGAAGGACAAAAAAGACCCTTACCTTGAGGAAGTTAGAGGGTAATATATTCTACAAAAATGTTTTCCGTAATATTTTACATAAGTTTGCTAAACACACTATATACTTAAACGTAAGCTGTACTCGATTTTCTATGCCGATTGACAATACAAAATGTGAATTAGGGGAAACTTTACCTCCCCCCTAAATGAAACCCAGATGTAACTTTCAAAACGCCGATACACGTGTCTTTTTTTTTTTTGCTCCTCTATCAAAATTTGTCGGTCGGACCTTGTAATTTTTTTTTGGTGTTGTACAGTGTTATCTGTTAATCAGACATGAGCTAAGTGTTACCATCACGAAATAAGTACTAGTTGAAAAGAAAACGTTAGATGGCGGACCTTTATTACACAATTTGTTTAAAAAGAAAAAGAAAAAAAAAAAAAAAAACCGTCTGATCAAAAATAGTTTGATCTCAAAATGTATAAATTTAATAAATATAGTATTTTTTTCTTTTTGTTTATTACTGATAATCCATAACGGATTTTTTAATATTTTAACCAACTTGCTCAAACAATTCCTATTAGGCGCTGAGCAAGAAAAATGTACTGGATATTCTAAATAAATAAAAAAATCGTTCATAATGACTCTGAGATACTGTAATATTTGTTATGTTTTTTTGTTGCTTGGTTAAATTTTTGTGTGCAATCACTGACCGTGGGTATGATAAACACATTCACTTCGCACTATCTTTTTTTTTTTTTTTTTTTTTTTTTTTTTTTTTTAATTTGTTTATTTATTTTTATAAAATATATTTACACTATAATAAACACTAGTTACAATATTGTTTTATATACAATGACTCTGAAATGAGTGCTCAAATACAAATAATATAATACTTAATAGTTAGATTTTACAAAATTATGAGGAGAAAAATTGAACATTAACAATGGTATAATATACATATGCTTTAAAGTTAATATGCAATGAAAAAATTTTCAAAAACATTGCTTAAATATGTAAGAAGTTTTGCGAAAGGTTGTGTCAAGGGGTAAAAAAATATTAATATAAAATAATTATTTATTTGGCCATCCACCAAAATTTTTTGGAATTAGACTTTTGAGCTAATCTAACATCTTTGTTTGATATACTTGTGCTGTATCTCATATTCAAATTCTCTAAATCACAACTTATTGCTTTTATATTGGCACGTCTATAGTTGTGATATAAAATTGGGATGCCATTTTCATTCTGAATAATGTTCTTATTATCAAGGTACACAAAAGCTTCTGGTGGGACGAACCCCCTTTCCAAGGAATCAATTATGTATTCTTGGTTTGTATAATAAGGGGCCATTATAATGTTATTTTCTGTGCATTGAGTGCACCTTAAGATATTATTCCTAATTATGTTGATTATAAAATTATCTATCCGTATCATATTGGATATATTGTACAATTTTCTGTTTGATATGTATTTTTTGTAATTGCTTTGCGGGGACCTGTATAACGAAGTGCATGCTCTTAGGCATTTCCTTTCAAAACTCTAATCTTTTCCATGTTTGAGGGGGAAATGTTGAACCAGACTGGGCAGCCATATGTAAGTATCGGTCTGATTAGCGATTGGTACATTATTATCTTAACCTTGGGTTTTATGTATTTAGAATGGAATAATGGCCTGTACATAAAGTATGCCTTTCTGGCTTTTGTAAGAATTTCCTTTACATGCTGATTAAAGTATAAGAACTTGTCAAGGTGTATACCTAAATATTTTACCACATCTTTTTTGGGAATGTTATAATTAAATAAATTCGATTTGATTCCAAACTGTTTCCAGTTTTTTCTCACGTTGTTATTACACTTATCTACTGGTGGTCTAAAAAGAATTATTCACATTTTTGAACATTAATTTTCATGTTCCAATTTATTGTATATTGCTCAACAGTATTATACATTTCTTGAAGATTGAGATTAATTTGCTCTATTTTGTTATCCGAGTGATATATGATTATATCATCTGCGAATGAAATGATATTATCCATTTGGCTAATCAGATCTAAAATGTATAAATTAAATAAAATGGGTGAATTAACTGTACCCTGTTGTAGGCCGTTGATTATACTAAATGTTTTGCTACTGTGTATATTCTGATGATATACCATGAAGCTTTTATTAGTAATCATATTATATATTAATATAATTTTATTTAATGGAAATTTAAATTGAATCATCTTATAAATAAGGCCTCTAATCCATACACTATCAAACGCTTTTTCCATATCAATCAGGCATGCGCCGGTACAGTTTCTTTTATGCCAGTTCCAATTAATATCAGAAGTAAGCTTGTGTATAGCGTTAACTGTGGAATGTTTGAACTTGAAACCAAATTGTTTTTCGTTTTTTATATTTTGATTATTGCAAAATTTATTCAAACTATTATTTATGCATACCTCAAATATTTTGCTTATATTATTTAACAAACTTATAGGTCGTAGATTCCTGAGTTCAGTCGGATCCTTATCCTTTTTCGGTAACACTACAATCTTTGAAGTTTTCCAACTGTTTGGGAAATATGAATTATTTAACAAATTATTAAATAATTTACAGTAGTCGTAAATCATTTTTTGAGGAATTTTCTTTAGAACTATATTTGGTATATTGTCAATTCCCGATGATAATTTATTCCGTAAACTAGCGAATATATATGCGATACTGTCCCTGGTTATGAAAAGATCACGTGTTTGTGTTTCATCGAAATTATCCGATAACATTTCATCATTGAAATTTATTATAGTGGATTTATTACTTTCAAATTCTGTTTTATCTTCTAAAACTGATTGAAAGCCTCACTGACCTGCATATGAATAATATTTTCAGGATTAATATCCTTGTGAGTATGTATTGACTCAAAAAACGAACCTATGGTGTTTAACACTTGTGTTTGATCCTCTACTATATATTTATTTAAGATGTCTTTTCTTAATGTTTGTGGGTTTATTCCCGCATTTTCTAGCAAAAATTCCGAATTTTCCGGAACCTTTATCTCGTTGAGATTTATGGGAGTGAATCTTTTAAAGTTCTTTCTTATTTGGCTAAACATATTCTGAGAATCCTTCGGATCTATATTCGTGAGTTTTTTCCTTATTAGGTTATTAATATTTGTCGTAAAATTTTCATTTATAAGTTTTTTAATCAATTTTAGCTTTGCCTTGGCAACTTTAAGATTTTCCTCTGAAATTGTATGTTGTAATCTATTGTGTTTTTTTATGATAGTAAGAATCTTACTCTTTTCCCTATTCAACATTCTAATAGTTGAGTTGGTTATCCTAGTGAATGTATCCTGAGTCCTGAATTTTGGGACTACATCTTCTATTGATCGGGTTATAATATTACTTAGCCTTTCCAAATGAAAATCTATCTCGTTGTTTGTAAGGTTTCGGTTATTCGGAATTTGAATATCCTGGTCCATATATCTTGTTATTCTGGTCTGAAATTTTATCCAGTTTGTGTTCTTGTAATTGAAATCCAACTTAACGCTATCCTCCAAAAATGTGAAATTATCCTGTTCATTATTCATAGAAGCTATTATCTGTACAGCATTATGATCACTGTCGTAGTCTAATGTTTTAAGTGAATTTAAGGTGTTATTTTCAGTCTTAACATTTAATCTACAGTCTGATATACAAATATCCAAATATGAACCTGTTCGAGGGTATGATGGAGAATTAGAAGCATAAAGACGACATCTAAAACGAATATCGTGTTCAATTAACCATTCGTTTAATAGATTTCCCTTTTGGTTGTTAATAAGGTTTCCCCAATCTGTATGCTTACAGTTAAGGTCCCCTCCTAATATATAATAATTATTCTCATTTTGTAGGTTCATAGATTCGAAAGATTGTACAACTCACTTTTAAATTTAGAATCATTATTGCCAGATGGATAATATGTTGAAATTATGAATAATATTCTATTTTCAGATAAAGGAATTTTAATTATGCATGCTTCTAGGGTGCTAAAAGAATTGATGGTACTGTTTGTGTAATTGGAGTATTTTAAGTTATTTTTTATTAGGATTGCTGTCCCCCCAGCTTGAGAAGCACTATTCCTATCTCTTCTAATTACATTAAAATTCTGGAAATGAATTTTGTGTTTGGGGTTTAGCTTTGTTTCGCTAAGGAGTAATATATCAGGATTATGTTCTTCAATGAATTGATTAAGGTTATATCTTCTGCTAATTCGTATTAGGGAATTAACATTTATCTGTATTATCTTAAGGTTTTTGGAAATTGTATTTGTTTGCCTGTTTGAAGCCATTATCCCTCAAGCATGGAAAATAATGTATCTATTCTAGATACTTGTAAATTTAGATGTTTTTGTAAGTTTACAATTTGATTATTTATATTTATCATAAAATTTTTAATTTCCTGCAAAAAAGAGTTAGTAATTCCCTTATCGGAAGTATCTGTATTTATGTTTTGGGGATTATTAGCCTTGACTACCTTTGCAAAAGAAGTTTCAGGATTAGTAAACAAGTTTGTATTATAAGATTTGTTAGTTAAAAGGTCTTTTCTTTTAATACTAATTTTTTTCTTTAGATCTTTGTATCTTTCGCAACCTTTGTATGATGCAGGATGCCCATACTTGTTACACAAAACACAGAATAGTTTGTCCTTTTGTGTAGCTGGAACTTTTTCCATGGTACACTTTCTTATTTCATGACTCATGTTGCATTTGACGCACCTTGTGGGCAGGGTAACAATTAGCAGCACTGTGGAAAAACCCCTGACAGTTGCGGCATTGTGGTATTTCGGGACGCCTGACTTGTTCCCACTTTATAATGCGGTGTAATAACGTTTTAATATTTTTTAATTTATTTATATTGCTTTCTGGCGAAACTTGAACCAGAAACATTGGCAGTTTAATTCCTTTTTCAGTAGATAATTTTGTTGAGAAAGGACTAACTTTTATGAATTTTAATTCATCACATTCAAATTTTAACAGTTCAAACAATATATCATCTGAATATGTATTAGCGTCAATGCCTTTAAGTAGATATGTTTTTATTTTTAGGTCTTTAGGAGTGAATGTAAAGAACTTCGTTTTAGTTTTTTCTAAATAAGCTTTTACCCTTTGAAAGTCTTGGATTGAATTCATGAAAAGTGATTTTTTATTTCTAAATTCTTTTATATTAAATTCTTTAATTTTTAGTCCATTTTTTATAAATTCTATTAATTGTTTTGTGTCGATGTCGACAATGTTTATTGGGGGTATTTTTTTGGTCTTGCATTTTTCTAAGTTAATCACTGTATTATCAGTAATTACTTTTGATGAATTATTGTTAATATTTGCCGTGGCTGAATGAGAACTTTGTGATTTCTCTTTATTGTTTTTGTCATTTACATATTTCTCGTATTTTTTTAACAAATCTTGATCGCATTGATCATCGTTTTCACAATCAAGCACTGAGTAATAGTTATTTTTTGAAATTTTGGCTGTACCGTTGTTATTCATATTGCTATTTTTTCTTTTTCTATTGTTATCACTATTATTGTAATCTGTATTCACTTTGTTATTGGAATTTGGATTAACATTGTTTTTAGTATTTGGATTAACATTGTTTTTGTTACATGAGCTTAGAGCATTCTGCTCGCTCATATTAGGTTTTATTACTTGTTTTTTTTTTTTTTATTTTTTTGTTTTATCGAACACAAGGAAGTCAAATTATATTCAAAAATAATAGTATTTTTAATATAACACCAAGAAACTGTTCTGTTTTCCGTAATACGTCTGTTGCACATCACGGTCACGATCGAAACTCCTGCTTCTTTTGATAAAGATATTAATGTGAACTAGAATTATAATGCAGAATACAAAATTAAAATGTTCATTAAGAGCTTTTTAGAAGTGTTGGAACATAAAAATTAGTAGAAATTGTTTGATAATACCAATGTTAGCAAACAAAGAAAAACGTGCAAAAAAATCTATATTTGAACATCGGACTTCTTGTCTAGTGTACTTTTCCAAATTTCAATTGTTATAACGAATTTAAAGTTATAGTTTTGTGTTGGGTATAGACAAAATAAAATAATTTTAAAATTAACTTCTGTTGTGCCTTTTTGAAGGTTTTTTGAACAGGTGGTATGACACGCTGTTTTTGAATAAGTGCAGAGACTGGTTCCGGACGGGCTATTTAGCAACCCGTTTATAATATGACACACGCTGAATAAAATGTGACAGGTTACTTGCTAATTACTTTTCGCATGCCCGGCGATATGTTCCCCTTAGACCAGTGCAGTGGTACTTTACAAAACTCTTCCACTCAACCTACCTCTATAACAGAACACATTGCGCTTAATATGTGACAATTTTCCTTAAACAATTTTTCTCCTGTTCTACGATACGTACACCTACACCAGTCACGTGATAATTTTTTCTCACTGGTTCTGTTGCATATCACGGAAATCCTAAATGGTCGTACTTTGAGACTAGCTACTTCTAACTTGCCGCGTAGCACATTCATTTCAGGTCGGTACGATGATAAGTTACCTTGGTCCAGTTATTCGCCACGTCACACAGTGCTCTACAGGTAGCAATTGTCACCTCCTATGACAAGCCCATGTTAAAAGTACCGGTCACATTCATATAACAGAACCGAAACTAGGACTGGTTCATACACACAAAGTTCTAGTCAGGTGACCATACCAGTGACTGGTCCATTTCCCGCAGGGAATAGAAACAACAACTAAATGCTCTGTAGATTTACTAATTTCTTAATTGTAAACTTGTTAATTAACATATTTTATTTTAAGTCATTACAAGTATTTCTGCTAGATCACACACATATTATTTGAGTGTATGTTTTTAATGTATGTATATTTTATTAACATATATGCCACCTAAAAAATATAGATTTAAAGTTGCTTATGTAGGGAGAAATATACTTGCTAACTTATACAGTCAAGTCAGTCACTCTCACACATACACTTGAACCTCCCGCCCGAAAAAAAAACAAATTAAAACCTTTGCTCAAAGCCAAAACTACATTAAATTTGAACAATTTTCCTGCTGTGCTAAAACCAAAAAAAAAAAAAAAAACATTATACATACAAATAAGTATTAAATACTTTTAAAACCCTCAAAATTGTTAAAAGTGTGTTTTATAAAAATTAGAAATACTAAAATTTAGTTTTTGGAAAAATTTTGTGTGGTATTTTCAAATTTAAGTTTTCTACCAAAAAAACACACAAAATTCAGTTGTTCGCAACCAACATGTCTTTTTGACTGCCACGGTTTAACATACACTGCATAATGGGACAAGAGCAGGAAATATTTGGAGTTAAAGTTTAATAAAAAAAATTTAAATAATTGTGGTGTTCCATAGAATTCAATGGCTTCTTTTCACTACAAAAACATCTTTTGCCAAAGCTTTACAGATCGCTGAAATATTTAACGTATTATTGTATTGTAAGTTAATTTTAACAATGTTTTGCCTGAATCTTACACACAGAGAAAAAATTTAGCTATTTGCCAACAGAAATTTGGTTACTACTACTCGAATTCAGTTATAACATATTTCAGTCGGTTGGTAAAACTGAGCATTAGTTTTCACAAACTTGGGCGAAGTCAATTACATTTAAAAATCGTTCACTTGTGAAATTTTTCTATATCATTAAAAATTTCAAACTTACGCTCACACTTGTGAGCTTAATCGCTTCCCTTGGAAAATCTGAAATTTTGTCAATACCAGACATGGGACATAATTCCAATATCTGTGTATTAATTACAGGTCAATTACTTTTTTATGTTCAATTACATGTAATTGGATTGTAATTGAGTAATTGCCCTGTAATTAAATACCCAGATGTTGTTACTAATCCCCATGTTTGGTATTAAACATTTTACGAATTTTCCAAGGAAGCGATTAAGCTCACAAGTGTGAGTGTAGGTCTGATATTATTAATGATATGGAAAAATGTCACTAGTGAACGATTATGAAATGTAATTGACGTCGCCCAAGTCTGAGTTTTCAAAACAATGTTCGATTTATTTAATAGAAGTATAGTTGCTAGACTCATAATATTCAGAAGTCTAATATAAATATCGTCGTGTTATTGAACTTATAAGTTGTTACCATTAATATACCATTTTCAATTCGGTTGGCTTTTTATTTCTGTGTGTGTATAAACTATGACCCTAGATTCCAATTTTCGCGAATTTCGCAATTTGGTTGCTTTTTGAAAATATATTTATTTTGGAGAAAACATTAAAAATTTTAAATTTACAATACAACATCTTTTGAAAAGCTTTTATTTCGAAAGTGGTATGAGTCAATTCAATACAGGAAAAAAGTAGATTTTTGGAACAAGTACGTTTTTGTTTTTTTTAAGTATAAATTCATTTAATGTCCCCTGATGGGATTTGTATTAACAAATTGAACAAAAGTTTCTGCTTACAGTTCAAGAGTATTGAAATGAAAAACTCGTTATATCTCATTCCAAAAACATGTGGACTCATAACACGATCATGGTACAGTGGGGAGTGCTCGTGAGTACATGTAAGTACTTCATACACCTAAAGATTTAGGACAAAAAATATTTGGCACTAGAATTAAAGGTATAAGGTACGCTGATTCCAAATCTGGTCTCAGAATCACTCTCCGACATCTGGCGTTCGAGCTGTATTAACAGGAAAGGCCTCGTTTTATATAAAATTATCCAATTTTTTACCTTCCGAAAATTATGTTTTTCATAATACTTGTAACGGCAATTGAATACGCCACTCTTACTATTTTTGGCGATTTTTTAATTTTTTGCAATTATTTATTTTTCTTGAAATTATCGTCGGTTGAACTTGAAAATAAATTCGATTTTTTTTTTAATTTTACACTGCGGAACTTTAAAATTGCAGTTACAACCTCAAATTCAATTTACAATATTTTCGTAAGGAATTAAGTTATGTTAAAAATTCAAAAACTGAACAAAGGGAAAGAGTAGTGTGTTCAGGTGCCGTTACAAGTAGTTGTGAAAATTCAGAGTATTTTGCTCAAAAACGACACGTTTCCTGTTACTATAAAACACTTTAAAAATATTTGAACACTTCAGACCCCAAAGTATGAAAATCAATATGAAATTACGAAACTTTATAAAAAATAAAAAAATTAAGTTTTCGAAATAATTTCTCAGCTCCAAAGAAAATTTTCATTAAATTATGAAGAGATTATTTATAAAATCAAAATTATTTTTTTTATGAAACTATGAAAATTTATAAAAAAAGTTTATGAAAACTTCTGGATATAATTAAATTCTTCGTTGACTCTACGAAAAAAATTCTATGAAGTTTCATTAATGTCATGAAGAATAATTTATTGAGTGTATTTTTGCCACAGGAAAAGTAAATTT
>CM037853.1:11911321-11962002 GCA_021234595.1 Delia radicum | reverse complement strand
TTCGATGTCGGACTAACGGTTTTTCCAGATATTGCAATTTGATTTTCACTAAAAAATAGCGTCTTTTTCCCCAATTCTGAAAATTTTTTTAAAAAAATATCTTAAAATTAAGTTCTGTAAAAAAGAGCAAGTCATTCGAACGAACGGGAGCAATAAAAACCGAAATTTGCAAAAAAGACTACTTCCATTTATACGCCAACATAGTATGTCGACATACTTCTGGCTTGACTTGGAATCTTGCGACTACAGCAAGAGAGCCCTTGTGTGGTGTCCCATGGCATGGACGATTTTAAGCAGAGAATCAAAACCTGATAAAGCACTTTAGTCCATTAAGGACTTTTAAAGTGCTTTATTCAAAGGTGAATAAATTTATGAAGGGAGAATACAACTTTTTTTATTTGTAGATTTGTTTTTGAACTTTTACATAGTATCAGTAATATTATTGATAGATCTATTTCGGGAATTTTCTAGGTTCCCATCATCAGAGTTTTCAAACAGGTAACAATCCCATGCAAAAAATCAAGCATTCATATAAACTATTTTTTTATATTTTTTTTTATTAATTAATAATCATATAATTACAAATTATATACTATTACCCTAACCGAGCACTAGCTACTATGGCCTTCGGCGCGTTGTAGCGAAAACAGACCAGTGCCTCTGGTGGGAATCTAACCCCACGACCCCCGCACTGATAAGCCAGCACGCTACCAACTACCGGGGCGCACATCATATAAACTAGTTTTCTCACTAAATGAGAACTAATATATGAGCTCGAAGTTAAAGATTATCACCATTGATGAAAAAATAAATTGAAAGCTTGTTGTTTGGTGTAAGGTTCTACTGTTAGCAGATACTCAATACAAGTTTTTTTGTTTTTTCCCTTTTTTGTACATTTTGTTTAAAAACAAACTATACAGACCCGAACTTTGTCTTGATTTTTTGCATGGAATTGTTACCACTTTCAAAACGTGTTCTGATGATAGGAACCTAGAAAATTCCCGAAATAGATCTATCAACACATTCCTAAAAGGGTCAATTATTAAATCTGAAAACAAAAAACTCTATACATTATTTGTTAGGACAGTATCCTAATAAAAGAAATATAGAGTATGGCCTCGAACTTGTATAATTTTCATTTCATTTCAATAACCAGATCTGTAAATATTTGTGGATAATTTTAAACATTTGAATATGCTTTTCTAAAAGTTTTGGGACTTATAGAGCAGGGTTGGCAAAACTATGACACGTGTGTCTGTAATGGCACTCTATGCGGATTTTCGGTTTGCACGCTACAAATTGTTGAATATCTGTTAAAAAAGTTTTTAGGGGTTTAAAATATTTCGCTGTTAACGGGTTAACTGGTTTGCCGCATAAGCTGCTGCAGTCAAAAAACTTAATAGCTAATTTTACACAAGATTTATATTTAAGTAAAGAATAATGGTAGTTCATATATGATGCTTTTAGTAGTTTAAGTCTTGTTCTTTCATTTAAGCTATTACACTTTATTTGTGGACTGTTTGTTTCAAAAGTTACGGTAAATTTTATAAAATTTGTTTTGTGCTTTAATCCAAAAATGCCAACTTTTCAAAAAAAGTCTTAAATCTTTTTTTTTTACAGAATTTTGGTTAAAAAAAATCGAAAATTCATTCTAGTTTCACGAGCTTTCGGAACCATGAATGGCAACGATTCGATGCGAGTATCGGTAAGGGAACGCTGTTTTCCTTTATTCGGTAACGGTATTTTAACGTTAACAATATTTCAGTTATTTCGGTACCCGTGTTTAGCGTTAAATTTATTTTACTTATTCGGTAACGTATTTTAGCGGTAACGGTATTAGTTATTTTGGTAACCTATTTTAGGGATAACGGTTTTTTTGTTATTTCGTTAACGGTATTTTAATGGTAACGTTATTTTAGTTATTGTAATTAGTTAGTTACTTTTAGTCATTTAGCGCATTATGCCCGAATTTCTAATGACTGGCCAGTTTACGATCAAGCTTTGGAAAAAACTATATCTATTGCCATCGATTTTTTTTTTGATTTTGTCAGATTATTTCTGGTAACGTTATATTAAGTATAATTTCAACTATTTCGGTAACGGTATTTTAGCGATATCGGTATTTTGAGTTATTTACGGTAACGGTATTTTAACGATATTGGTATATTAGTTTACGAATAACGGTTAATTTAAGTTTATTTCCGGTAATGTTATTTTAGGGATAATGATAGTTCAGTTGAAAGGGCTTTGAATCGATAACGATATTTTAGCCGAAGCGCTTGCCATCCCTGTTCGGAACATAAATATTATGGTTTTTTGAATTGATTTCCCCCCTCAAATGTTGTAATAACAAATTGAAATAACAAAATAAGGTCGGCTTTTGGCACGCAATGAAAAAAGTCTTGCCACCACTATTATATAGTTAATATGGCAAATAGTGACTTAAAAGGAGGATTGGAAATAAGCTGAAAATAACAAAAAATTTAATTTATAATGCGAAGAAAATCGCCAAAAATAAAAATCAAAAAAAAAAAAAAAATAATTGCATTAAACCCATTATATGCCACTCATTGATACGGTGGTAATTTTTGAGATAATTTTGTAGAAAGAGTATGCTGTCTCAATAAGTTTTTTCTGATTTTTTGTATGCTGATTCCTCGCTTTAGCGCCGCTATTCGCAATTTTAAACTTTTGCACTTTGTATATACTTAACAAAGTTATTACAAGTTCGAAAGTTCTTGATCCGATTTTTTAATTTTACAAAAAAAGTACATACGGCCAACAATTTTTCGTATTTAAATATTTGTTCTTTTACGTCCCTAACCAAATTAACGAACAAAATTTTTAACACCAGTCAATAAATTAACAATTTTCAAAAATGTGCTATTTTTTGATTAATTTTATGGCATGCCTGAAACAAAAGTTTTAATTTTTTTAATTTATGTGGATAGTTAAGGCCTCAAATAAACACATTCTCTTTACTGCGCTATTATATCTCCCCTCCTATCCAAAATTATCGGGCCTTAACCTAGGCGTTGCTTTAAAGCAACGGCAAAGGGTAAACGCGGATTTGGGATTTTTACAAAAAAAAAAACTTAGATATAGTTTTTTGGTAAAGTTAATATAGGTTTATTATGAAAAGTTGAGTTATTTTAAAAAAATTGTGTGTTCGCATTCATGATCGGCGTCCCCAAATTCTATCAGGAGCGACAAGTCGCAACCTTGATCATTAAAATTTCCTTATTTGTTGAACTGTGTTATGAGTCTACGCATTTATTACTAACATTTTAAGACCACTTTTATCAAATAATTCAATGGATTCAAAAAATCACTTTTTATATAAATAGAACATTTTTGGTCTTCAAAGTTTAGTAACGTCATGATGCTTGTTAGGAAAAGACCTAACCACGTGGTTGATTACTAAGAAGACAAGAATAGAGCAAAATTGATTATAATAGGTTTTTGTTAAAGTTCTGCCTATTATATAGGCTCTAGCTTTTCTAAAACTTCGGGTTCTGATGAGATCTTTAGCCAGATCGAAATACTAGTATCAACCTAGCTAATATGTTTGATTTGCTTTATTTTGTAAATATCCGGAGGTTGAAAAGCTCGTTATAAATTGAAAATACATAAAAATAATCTCGATGTATATAAAAACAAAAAACTAATATAACTGGAAAAAACTCATAATTTTATTGCATCACTCAGGGATGCAAATAAAAATATGTATTGTTTGAGTTGTAATACAGTTCCTTTATTTTTTCTTTATTTAAAAAAATAAAAAAAATAAATGTTTGTTTATTTTTTACTACCATGTGGTTCATTTTTACTGCAATTATTAGTAATTTTTTGAACATTAAAAACAAATGCCAATGTTAGTTGAATTTACTCTAATGTAAGTAGTCCCTTTCTTTAAATGAAATTTCATTTGTTTTCAACTACATTTGCAGTGGTCTTTACCTACACAGTATTCTAAGTGATTCATTAGCATGTTCGCGTTCATCCCTAATACGTATAAATATGTTCGTAAAATATTTCATAATCTACTTAACATTTACCGCATTGCCATGAAATGCATTGCAACAGCAAAGTATATATAAATATTGTACACGAAAAAGTTTTACAAATATTTATATTATGCTAAATAAAATATTTTCAAGATTTTCTACTGCATCTTTGTTTAAATTAATACTTCTTTCGTCTTTTGAAATTGTGGTTGCCAAATATATAAATGAAAGTTAATAAATCAGTTTAAAAAGTGGATAAGACGATCAGATGTTGTCGATTTTAAATCACAATAAAAATTACACTATTCATAAATTTAAGTTTTTGTTGCATTTCCTCTTGCAATATACATTTTTGTATAATCTTGGAACGCTGATCACAAATATGGCAAACATTTAAAAAAACCGCACACCCTGTTTTTTATAAGTTTTATCTCAATACCGTGGAATCGAACTAAAAATGTTAAAAGCATTTTATTGCTGGCGATGTTCCAGGGGGAGGGAAAATGGGAAATTTCCTCCCATAAAATTATATTTTCAATAGAAAAATGTAATAAAGATTAAAAAAATTAATTAAAAATACTCTTAGTTCCCCCTAAAACCTTTTCCTGGATCCGTGCCTGTTTTTATTGAGTATACTAAGAAGATGATTCATAGGTTTTATGTTAAAGCTCTGTATTTTCTGGAGGCTCTAGCTTTTCTAAACCTTCAGGTTCTGATGAGACCTTTAGAAAGATCGAACCTAGCTAATATGTTTGATTTGCTTTATTTTTGCAGATAAACGGAGGTTGGAAGCTCGTTATAAAATAAAAATAACATAAAAATAATCTCAATGTATATATAAAACCAAAAAACTAAGTAAACGGTACACAATTTGTTTTAATGTTCAAGAATGTTTTTAGAATTCCGTAAAGAAATATAAATTTCTCATTCTTCAGTTAAGCCCTCTATTTGTCACCGTAAGCTGTCAGATTTCAGTTTTTAAGTAACGCTAGACCCCCTCAACAAAGAAAATATTTTGTATTAAAGTTGCAGAACATTTCTTGAAATATTTGCTAAACAATTTAAAATTTTGACAAGATTTGAGTGTATTGTTTTTTTAAAAAAAGTATTGTTTATAAAGTCCGTTTCATATTTATAACACATGTATGAAATTATACCTTGCAGCTCTATAAATGTAAACTAATCAAATTATCTTGAATTTTTTAATTTTGTATAAATGGGCTGAATGTCAGTTATTAAAATATTTATTTGGTTTGAATCAAGTGCGTATTGTTGTTATCGATATTGAGTATTTTCTGAGTTACGTAATTATCACCCAGGTGATAATAATTTTTGCAGTTAGAATACTATGTATGTAGGTAAAGACCACTGCAAATGTAGTTAAAAACAAATAAAATTTCACTTAAAAAGGGGACGACTTACATTCAGTAAATTCAACTAACATTGTCATTTGTTTTTAAATGTTCACAAAATACACCACAATTGTAGTAAAAATCAACCACAAATGTTAGTAAAAAATAAACAAACATTTTTTTTTTATTTTTTAAATAACATAATTCGAATGTAAAAAATGAATGTAAAATCATACAGCGGTCATTTAATGTGTTTTGTTTTTTTAAATGAACTACAAGGTTAGTAAACAATTTAATTTGTTCTACAATGATTGACATTTACCTTAAAAATAAAGAAACTGTATTACAACCCCAAACAACTACATATTTTTAAAGCAGATGTTCCCTGAGTGTGGTTTTTCAAAACAACCCAACGTTATTATCGACTTTTTTTATAATAAGTTTTGAGTAGTAAAATGCCAAAAGCAACCGTCCTTTCTGATTTGGAAAAAGGAAACATTTTGGCTTTTACACCCTTAAAACAATGAAATAATTTCTCTCCAATTTTTTCAATGATGAGGAATATTATAATATTCCTCATCATTGAAAAAATTCCATCATTATGGAACAAAGAAGTGGAAGAAAATCCAAGTTGTCGAATCGCTGCAAGTAATTATAGCATATTCTGCAGAGAACTAAGTGCCCTAGTTCCCCCTTCTGAAAGCAAAATCTACAGCTTGGATAGTTCTAATTTTTTTTTCTAAACAAAATAAAAATGTTTGAAATTTCTGTCAAGAAAAAGAAAAAAAATAGAAGAAATAATTTTTTCTATTTTAATAAGAATTGAAATGTTTCTTTTATATTTATTGAAAATTAAATTGCAACACCAAATTCCGAGATGTTACAATTTATGAAAACAATCCACTAAATACCGGAGTTATAGACATCCGTTTTTGTAAAGACTGCTTTTTGATTTTTGTTGTTTGGCTCTGAGGTCCGAATAAATAAAAAAAACTATTATTGATTTTTATTACGCAATAAAATAAAAGTCATTTAGTAGTTTTATGAACTAATGTATATGAGCCATATATGGCCATGTGTGAGCCATATATGGCCACATACCCTTACTTTTCGAATACAAATAATATAACACTTCATGTATGATCATTTTCAAATGGGATATGCAATTAGAAGAGAAATACTTTCAGTAATATAATATACATATATATACTAGCTGACCCGGCAAACGTTGCTTTGCCTTCAAATTGTAATTAATTCTTTAAATCAAGAAAATTTTTTTACGCAAATATATAATTAAAAAAATAAATTCACATTAGTAAATCATTTTAAAATTTGTAATTCATGGGAAGCCCAACGCCTCTTTGTCCTTCTATCGCCTTTATTCTAAGACTATGAGGAACGCTAAAACAATTTTTGAACAATTTTTTGCAAAAGTCTTGAATGTGATTAATTTATTTTAATGCTTATTTGTTTTTTGGTACCACGCCCATTTTATCCCATTCCGCCCATTTTCAGTTCGACTACTTATATTTGTAATTGATGGACTCGTGCAAAATTTGAAGGCTATATAGCTTATATAGAACCCTAGATATTTAATATTAATATTAATTTTGTATATGAGCTAAATAATCACTTTGTATGGGAGCTGCCCACGTCCACTGGTATGATCCCGCCCAATTTTCCCATGACTATTCATAATATAATCAATGTGCACAAATTTCCAAGACTATGGCTATTATAGAACTGTAGATATATGATATTAAATATTTACTTTGTATGGGACCTGACACGTCCACTGGTCCGATCACGCCCATTTTTCCCATGACTATTCACATTAACAAATAATCCACGTGCACAAATTTCTAAGACTATGGCTATTATAGAACTGTAGATATATGATATTAAATATTTACTTTGTATGGGAGCTGACACGCCCACTGGCCCGATCACGCCCATTTTTCCCATGACTATTCACATTAAAAAATAATCAACGTGCACAAATTTCTAAGACTCTGGCTATTATAGAACTGTATATATATGATATTAAATATTTACTTTATATGGGAGCTGACACGCCCACTAGTCCGATCACGCCCATTTTTAGATGTTGGCCGATTCTCAAACCTACTCAATATGCTCACAAAATTTCATGAGAATCGGTCAAGCCGTTTTGGAGGAGTAAGGGAACGAACTTTGTGACACGAGAATTTTATATAAGATATAGTTTATATATAAGATATAGTTTAATAAGACACGGGACCATATATAATGTAAAAAACGTCAGATATGAACATATATGACCATATATAATTATATTTGAAATTTGAGTATATCCAATTATATCTGAGTTCATATATACTAGAATATATCTGAACTCTGATTTAATTGGATAGACTCAAATTTTGGATATAATTATATATGGTCATATCTAAACCTTTTTACTAGGTATGTCTTAGCTGTATATGGAGTAAGATTCAGAGACATATAATTTTATCAAGAACTATACAAACAATTCTCGGAATAAAAATTATCAGATGTATTTGCATATAATGATAAAAGCCGTAATGTGAATCCATTCAAAGTCAGATATAACTTCATCATATTATATATGACTAGATATAAGTTTCTTTTACCCAGGCATTTATAGCAAAATATGCAAATATATGCAGTAAAAAAATTTATACAATTTTCTTGCAAATTTGTTGATTCGCAAATATATTTGGTTAAAATTGTTCTCCAGCTAGCGACAACAAATATGTATTTACATGAAGTTCCTAGCCCTAGTTATTATTAATCCAATAACATTTTTTCGGTAAATTCTTTAGAAACATACAACATATTTTTTTGTGCATAAAAGTATCGCATTTGAATTCATTATTATTATTACTACGTATTATGAAATCATAACTTTTTGAGTTATTTTAAAACATTGCCAAAAACAACAGACATATATACACGCTCATATTCAAATGCAACTACAAATATGGGCAAAAATAAATTATGATTTATTTAAAGGTCTATTTAAACTATTATAAAAGGGTGGGCGGGAGGTGGGGTGGGAAATTTCTATCTACTAAATAGTTGCATTTGTATACAATGTATACTAGACATGAATTTAAAGTTTAATACAATTTGCTGATACATATATAACATAACATAAATGTATAATGGGATTTGCTAAATCAAAAACTTTGTAAAAATTACGTGTAGTAATGATAAAATGATATTAAATTAAAATACATAAAGCAAATGTATGATAATTTAAGTAAAATGTGCAATGAATTACATTTAATATTAATTTATAGTTGGATATTAATATTAAAATAGTTTCAATATACAAAATAAATTACAACATAAGTTTAAAATATGCTAAAATAGTAAAACCTTTAAAGACAATTTTTAATTATAAAATTTAATTTCAATAAATAACGTAACATTCATAATTCATACATTTAATATTAATCATACGTACCATATGTTAATATTAATTAATATCACGTATACGTCACATATGTTTATCAATTTTAATATAAATCATACGTCACCAATCTACAAGCGAGAGGCTAAATTTTTTTTTGCTGCAAATTATGTAATTCTCAAAACTCTAAATGTTATTTATAAAATCTATCATAAAAAGACTTTTTATTTGACTGCAGTAATATTTTATCTTTGAAAACATTGTAATTTATTACAATTCTTACAACAATTGGCTAGAATTCTTTGAAAAACAGTTTGTTGGAAAATAAAATATATATTTGACCACCCTTCTTATCGACATTTTCAAACAAATTATTGGCAAATCTAAAATAAAATAGAAGAGAAAAATACACACAAACGGTTTTCATATTACGATAAGGATTGATAATTTATATTGCTGGTCAAGTAAAGGTAATCGTAACATTTATAAATTGCTTTTATATAAAAAAAAAAATTCAAAAACTTTTTTTGTAAAAATGTTAAGTAATATAAAAACGAATTTTTACTAATTTCCCAAGCAGAAAAATACAATCGGCATAGTGTTGGCAAAGCGTTGGCGATGGTCAGTTATGCGTTGGCACACACAGAGAAAATTTAGCTAATTGCCAACAGAAATTCGCTTACTACGAATCAAATTCGGTTAATTTAACTGAATTTTAGTTGCAACACCAAAATATTCAGAAATCTAATGTAAATATCGTTGTACTAACTGAATTTGTAAGTTGCTTCCATTAATATACACATTCAATTCGGTAGGCACTTTATTTCTCTGTGTGCAGAACGTAGGATTAAAAATCTTAATAAAGGGTGCCCCAAGAAGAACGCAATTTTTTAAATCTGGCAAACATTCGAAGTGTCATTGTTTGACATTTGAACAATTGTTATTGTTTGCTTGTAGAAGGTACGAGGTTAGTAAAAATGGAGCGCTACACTAATGAACAACGCATTCTCATTGTGAAATTGTTTTACCAAAATGGTGAAAGTTTGCGGCTGATTTTGCCGATAAAATCATCTTCAGTGACGAGGCCCATTTTCATCTTGATGGCTTCGTCAATAGGCAGAATTGTCGCATTTGGGGGTGAGGAAAATCCTCGAGTGATTCACGAGAAGCAAATGCATCCTCAACGTGTCACTGTGTGGTGTGGTTTTTGGGGCTGGAGGAATCATTGGACCTTTTTTTATGAAAATGAGGCAGGTCAAGCGCAAACAGTCAATGGTGTTCGGCATCGTGAAATGATAACCAGTTTTTTCTTGCCTAGAATTGAAGAAATGAATGTGGAGGGCATGTGGTTCCAACAAGACGGGCGCCACATGTCATACAGCCAGAGAAACAATTCAATTGCTGCATCAGTCATTTCCCGGTCGTGTTATTTCGCGTTTTGGAGATCAGAATTGGCCGCCTAGATCGTGCGATTTAACACCACTAGATTTTTTCTTTGGGGTTTTTTGAAGTCGATGGTTTACGCGAATAAGCCGACGACGACTCAAGCCTTAAAAGAGGAAATTGGACGCTGCATTAATGAAATACCGCAGCATTCATGCAAAACGGTCATTGAAAATTTCATTAAAAGATCGCGTGCATGCCAGCAAAGCCGCGGCGGCCATCTGCACGATATATTGTTCCATACATGACCTCATTCTGTCTACTTTACGATATAATAAAGTTTCACGATTTTTTTTTAAATATCTGTGTTTTATTTAAAATTTAAAAATTGCGCTCTTCTTGGGACACCCTTTATTATTGTCCTGTTACGCGATTGATAACAGTGGCCAACTGTTTTGAGCGAACTTGTCACCGTTGGCATAACGTTGGAAGTTCAAAAATTATTTGGTGCTTTTAAAATGCCCCGAATTTAATTAGTTTTGAGAAATATGTATAATAAAAAGCTGCAATCATTTGCATCATTTTTAAATGCGAGAAGTATACACACAGAGAAAAGTTTAGCTATTTGCCAACTGAAATTCGGTTACTACGAAACAAATTCGGTTATTACTAGTTTCAGACGGTTGAAACAACTCAACATTGTATTTTAGTTACAACAGCCAAAACATTTAGTAATAGAATGTAAGTATCGTTGTACTAACTGAATTTATTAGCTGTTACCATTAATATACACTTTTCATTTCGGTTGGCACTTCATATCACTGCGTGTAATAACATTTATGAAAAAAATATTTATAATTGGTTGTCGTATTGGTAAAATTAGGAAACACATGCTTGGCAAACAAAATACTGATTTCCTAGTACAATAATAGGTTAGGTTAGGTCGAAAAGAGGATTCGGAGAAGGTAAATACTTCCCTAAACTGACTCAAGTCCCTGAGGACTCACACTTAAGCCAGAATGTCGGCTTGTTGTGCGCTCTAAACAATCGGTTCTATGTCCTATGTCACCTTACTATCCCAGGAACTCCGTCGCACTGACGAAACTCCTCAACTTCTTCCATCCTATGCCCCTAAGATCCCCCAATGTGGATATTGGGTCACTGGATAGTATTTTGACCCGGATCCCGGCAAATGCCGGGCATTCACAGAGATAGTGTTCCAAGGTCTCCTCGTCCTCCCCACAGGCCTTGCACACTTCCGAGTCCGCCCTACCAATACGGTGGAGATGACCCTAAGTGTCGAGTGTTCCGAGAGGATTTCCATCAAAAGACTCAGTTCCTTCCTACTGAGATTCAGAATTTCCCTCGTCTTGTCCTTGTCTGGGTTGCCCCAGAGAATATTTGTAGTCCTGCCAACACCCGCATTTTCCCAGCTCGAAAAGGTTTAGCGTTCTCCAAATGTGACTAATTCCAGGGAAGATGCTCCCCTAGCCAAATCATTAGCCACTTCGTTCCCCGCTATACCACAGTGTCCCGGCACCCATATAATCTCAATGCGTCCCTGTGAAGAGAAATCGTTAGTTTCCCCTTTACACCTGATTATCGTCATTGATCCCACAGAGTCCGTAGATAAAGCCCGGATAGCTGCTTGGCTATCCGTGAAAATCACAATATCACCGGTCAAGCCCATGATATTCACCTGCTTAATGCACTCCGTAATCGCGGTGACCTCCGCCTGTAGTACGGTGTTATGGTCAGGGAGACGGAAGCACAATAATAGTTGTACCATTAGTTATTTTGAGCACGGTGGGTTCTACAAAAATAGCTGTGATTTGCCAGTACTAATTTTTGGGTATGGTTGGCAATTTCTACCTGGGTTACTATATTAAATTTTTTATGACTATATGATATATACATAGAAAAATTTCTGATAGAAATTTGTTACAAAACTAAAAAAAAACTTATTAAAATTTTTATGAGTGTAGTCACCACTGCGTTATCTTTTAGCAGAATTACTACCACCAGCAGAAGCAGACATAATCAAGTGTTGGCATTTTTCACAGTAGCAAAAAAACAAAAAACCACATTAAAAAAAGGTTTAAATTTGCTTTAAAAAAAGTATGTAATAAACAGGGCCCGGAAGTTCATGTAAATGCATGCTTTTTCCTCAATTCTGAGAATAGGGTTAACAATTTATTTTTGCGAATCTAAGAGCTTGCAGTAAAATACCATCGATTTTTAGTGCATATTTTTGCATATATTATTATAAATGCAAGTTTTTGCATATTTCGCTTTAAATACATTCATTTATAGCATAGTTTTAATCATTTGATCTTCAAACAAAGAAAAAAGAAAAAAAAGAAAAGTAAAATAAACATAAATAGTTTATTTTCAAAAACTTAATTTAATATTGTTTTCAATAGCATTGAAAAATCGTACCTATTTAAAAAAAAACGTAAATCAGGGATGGAAGTTATTCACTAAAACTCATGCTTATTTTAAATAATTAATGAGCCCGAAAATGACAAAACCACATTAAAAAAGGTTTAAATTTGCAGGGACCGGAAGTTAATGCAAATGCATGTTTTTTTCCTTAAGTCTGAGAACAGGATTTACAAAATATGTTTGCGAATCTAAGAGTTTGCTTTAAAATGGCATCAATTTGTTAGTGCATATTTTTGATTATTTTAATATAAATGTATATTTTTTTTATTTGGCTTTAGATGCATATTTTGGTTGCATATTTTTAATTATTTTGCATATTTTTATTGCATTTTTCTTAGGATTTCGTAGAAAATCATTATTTTATATTTGACCAACGAATAAATATACTAAAGATGATGCAAGCTGATCAAGTTTAATTTAGTGTTCTCTTAACTTTTATATGCAAACAGGGATTAAAGATACATGTTTTAGTGGTTTTTAAATGCGTATTTTTCAATATAAATAAATTATATTTGTGTTAATTGTGAAAAACGTTTGCAAAAATTATCTTTAAAATTTAATTAAAATTGTTTAAAAAACATGAACATAATTGATTATAAATTTTTTTTTGAATTTTAGTGCATATTTTAAAATTTTCCTGCATATTATAGGTGCCTAAATAATTTTTTTAAGTGCACGTAGTTCCTGTTCCTGGTAATAACATTTAGTCGGCTAGCCAGCAAGTCGTGCCATGTGTTATTTTGACACTTTTTATTTATTGTAAAATTGAGAAGCTCTATTGGTCATACATATATCTACCAAGGGGTTTTGCGATATCATAATGGTTCTAGACCCACCTAAAAGTGCTATGAGTAACTCGTATAACAGAAAAAAAAACTTAACTTGTTTTCTATGAACAAAAAGTATTATGTGTACAAATTGGCATGAACATAGTTTAAAAAAAGGCTCCTTCAAAAGGCGTTATGTGTAGTTTTTCTATAGACCTGATTTTACAAAATAAAACTTAATTTTTTAATTTTATCAGGAAAAAAAAGTATTCTGTTTAAAATTAGGTAATTTTCTAAATTATTTGTTTTTTATTTTTTTATCAATAGTTTTTAAAATATTTTTCTTTTAAAAAGAAAGAAAACAACAAAAAAAAAAATCAAATTAGTATTTTTATTCCAAAGTTTAAAACCATTTTTATCTTTAAACAAAAAAAAAAAAAAAAATATAATAGAAGTTTTTGTACAATAAAAGAAAGTTTTTTTTTTCAAAATTTTAATTAAATTTTGTTTTCAATAGCTTAAAAAAATGGTATTTAAAAAAAAACAGAAATCTTGCTCGTGCTCATTTTAAATAAATAATCAGCCCGAAATTTTACAAATTAAATGGATATTAATTTACAGTCTGTTTTGTAACCAAGTCAAGTATAACGAAATGGAATGAAACAAGTGGAATTGGAACATTCACCACAAAGAACGAAATAAAATTAACGTAGAAGGAAATTCGAATTTGGCGTCTGCTTAATGTATTATCACACATATTGGCGAAACAAATTAATAAGTCACCCTGTTACAATTTTCTAAAAATACAAATTTAAACACTCCGGTAATAGAATAAACGTTGTTCCAAATGGAATGACATGGAATTTAACGAAAAATGAGTGTAATCAGAGCACTTTACATATTTGTATCACGGTACGTGTTACAACATTTTTTGTCCGTTTTGCAATATCTCGCTTAGTTTTTGAGATACTAACCATTTTATATGGCCTTTTTTTTAAATGTCCCGTATATCCGAAACTAAATGAGATGGGGGAAAAACGGAACAACTAAAAAAATATTTATTTTTACTTCCCTGTCCAACCCTGTTTCACACTTAAAAAAATAAGTTAATAGTAGTTGTAAAAATTTTTTCCTGAAATTGTGTTATTAAATTTTAGTTATGCTTACTCAGTACTTAACAGTTTTGAACTAATGTTTTACTAATATTTTAATAATATTTTACTAATTTATTTTGCTAAAAAAATGCTAATAAGCACATTTATAGTGTGGACAAAAACCTGATTGAAACATATACGTAGAATGAAGTAGACACCACGGCATGTCCAGATGTAGTAGAGACGAGGCAAATTATACTAAAAAGTACAAGTCTTGTAAGATATATAAAAAATCAATGGAAGATTTTTTTTTATATATTTTTCCCACAAAAGGACACCAACAATGTGTATTCATATAAATTGTTGATCTAATAAACTCAAATATTGTGTTGATTCCGGCTTGCCAAAGAAATTCATTATTAATTAAGTTAAAGACAAAATGAAATATTTAAATTTTATAGTGGTAATTTATGAAATGTGGGAAAATTGCAAAAATTATACCATTAGGTAGACAGACTAAAGCGAAAGAGAATTACACACATCTTAGATAATTTTTTATATTTCCTTCCTCTATTTGAAAAATGGTTGTTTTGTTTCTAGAACTAGTACCATGTTAACTAACATTCGCGCGTGTGTTTTCAATATAAACAATGACTTACAAAATATTCAGAACTGGGCTGTGAATAACGGACTATGTCTAAATCCAATCAAAACTAAATGCATATTCATCTCTAGAAATAAATGTACACTTGATGCTGAAAATGAGATTAAAATTAACAATTCAGTGATTTCTTTTGTAAAATCTGCAAAGAACCTGGGCATAACTTTCAACGATCAGCTTACATGGACAAATCACATAAACTGTGTTGTCGGAAGAGTCCATGGGATGTTAAGAAATCTCTGGGCTGTGCAACACTCTACCCCGTTTAATATCAGAATGCTTCTTGCAAAAACCTACCTCATTCCTGTCCTTCTTTACGGATGTGAAATCTTTTCCAATTGCGATTCTGAATCGCATAATAAACTCAAAGTCGCGTACAATAATATAGCCAGATATGTATACAATAAAGGTAGACGTGCGAGTATATCTATGTTCTCTTACAGAATGAACAATATGAGTTTCTCAAATCTCCTTAAATATAAATCTTTAATATTTTTTCATAAAATTATTTTGGATAAGCAACCGAATTACATCTTTGATAGAATTAAATTCGGCCGCAGTGCACGCGGAAGAAGAATTATTCAGATAAAACATAAATATCTTTTATCGAAAAGACAATTCTTAATCTCAACTATAAGTCTTTGGAACAACATTCCTTATAATACTCAAACTATAAGCAATGCAGTTACGTTTAAAAAGGGAGTTAAAAAAATTATTTTCTTAAAACTATCATTTAATTTGTTTTTTTTTTGATATATGTAATTTTTTAATTTTTAATAATTATATTTCATTAATACATTTCATACTTTTTTGTATCAAAATCTAACTATTTAAAATTCATATTATATGTTTATTATGTATCACAATATTTAAATCAGGTTATTTTAACTTTTATATCAAAATTAAATTGTAAACTTTATATCACTAGCACTGTCATTTATAAGATTTCAATCTTGTTGTGCTAGGCTTATCAATTGAATAAAAATAAAATAAAATAAATAACTATCTACGACATTTAGCTTTAGTTCAAATTGTCTTCATTTAGACAACCATGGATGTAAGTAGTTGGAATACACTTTTGTTTATGTTATATGTAATTATTTCTATATATTTTCAGATATTGAATAAATTCATGTCGTCGATGTGTGGACATTTTTATATTTTTCAATGTATTGTAAATTTTTTTTTTTAAAATTACAAATATTTTTTAGGATTTTCAGCAAATAAATTAACTAAAGTATAAACAAAAAGTTTTTATTATATTTATCAGGAGGAATATTTTTAAGTAGATATATTTTATTTGCTTTTCTTTGTATAAATATATTTTTTTTATACTTTTATTATTTTTGGTAAAAACAAAAAAATAAAAAGTTTCTGGTCTTTGAGTTTTTCTTAATGCAGTATTTTAGTAAATGAGGCCGTGAAACATTAAGGCATATAATGTTAATAAAATATCTTAAAAAAAAACACATAGCACTTCTGGCAGTCAAGCCGGCGATTTGCTACATTTTATGAATTCATTTTTGCTGCAGTATGCGTTTTCTTTTATTTTACTCTTCTAGTACCTAAAGACTCATTTCTTTTACTCATAAGAAATCCTATTGACAGTAAGCAGCTTATTATGTCATATGCTTATAATGAATACTTGACATAAATTGTATTAATAATGGAATCTTAAAAAAAAAATGTGTTTAATAAATGACTTAACAAGGTTTCAATAAAGAATTAAAAGTTGTATAATTTTGATTCAATAAAAATTAAAAAAGCAGAAAAAAGAAAATATAATCTACACTCTAATAAAAATTTATTTAAATTTACCCTATTTATAGTAAATAACTTTTTTATAAGGCCAGTACAATTATTCAATGTGTGTAAATTTTAAACACTATGTGTGTAAATTTACATTAAGTGTGTTTATGATTAGTTCTTCATTTTAAATTTTGCAGTTTTTAAGCGTGTAAAAACATTTTTTAAAGTAAATGTTTGCATAAAGTCCTTAACTCATTAATGGCATGTCACAGAACATTTTTCAACCAAACTTTTTAAATATATAAAATCATTAAGAAATTTTTGCAATTTTTTTTTGCCTCAAAGCACCCTCGAGTGGATATATTGGCACTTAAAGTTGAAATTTGCCAGCATATAAATCCTAGACGGTTAAAGATATTTTAAAAATTTTAATTTTATGTAATATTGTGAACAAATCAAAAAAATATATTCAAAAATATATGATAAATATTTTTTTAAGTAAACCGATTTTTGAATTTTTTTTTGGAAAAATATCGTGGTTTTCGAAAATTTTTAAAATTGCAATAGGGCAACCCTCATCATATAATTTTTTATAAGTTTATTAGTATAATTTAATTAAAACCATCTATTATATATTTTTTGAATGAAAACGGAATATATTTTGAAATAAATTTTGTGTATTTGAAAAGTTCATCATTAGATCGGTCAGATTTTCAAAAGTTATATACAATCGATGAACTAATTTCTAGCAGAGAAATATATTTTCACGTTTTTTCATCAATATAACAACCAACAATATATAAGCTCTTAAGGCTTTTTTATATTATTTAATAATATCAAAAAAGGTCAAAAACTTAATTTGCAAACAACTACTTGGCGACTCTGGATAACAAATTTTCACAATTTTTGTATTCACGATTGTTGTCAAGATGTTTAATAATTTTAAGGGTTCTAAATCACTTATTTCAGCAAAAAAATATATAAAGTACTGGGTTCAAAATGGAACACTGTGTCAAAAATGAGTTAAGAACTCATGATTAAGAAATAAAAATGCTTTCATTTTATTTTTAATAGAACCGTTACTATAGTATATATATCTATAGAAGCAGTTCCCAAATGGGGGTCCACGGACCCCCAGGGATCCGATGGAGTATTACTGGGGGTGCGCGAGGAGTTCCGACGATATGATTGTTTAAATCAAATTTAAACAAATTTCGAAATATTTTTTAAATTTTATTAATAATTCAAATTATTAAAAATAACTAAATTGAATAATTGAAAGTTTGTTTGGAATTTAGTAATTGTTCAACAAATATAGGGAAGTGTGAAGTAATTTGGAACGAGTTTTTTTTTTAGCTCTTAAAAAGCTTCCACATCTGTTTTTAGTCTTGTGATAGATACTTTCAAAAGTATCTCTTCAAGGCCATACTCTATATTTCCTTATTAGGATATTGTCCTAACAAATAATCTATAGAGTTTTGATTTTCATATTTATTAATTGACCACTTTCAAGAATCCCAGTAAAAAACACTGCTTACATGCAAGCAGGTTTGTAAGGAAGTAAGCCAAAAAGAATCCCTTTCAAATCTGCTTACTTGGAAGCATTACTTTTAGGCAAAATAAGTACTGATTTAAGAGCTTATAAAAGCTATAATTTCATGACTTGCAGTAAAATCATAATTCATGCCAACATTATTACGATTAAAAGGAATAATATAAATAATATATAATTTATTTTACATAAAATTCTACAGATATTAATTTTTATTTAAAATTTTTGACATGTAATATAATCATTTTATTTTTTTTTACCGCTCCACGTGAAACAATAACACCGACAGAATGAGGGGTGACATTGTATACACGGCCAGTTTTGCCATGATAAGCTTTGTAGGGCAATTATTTTTTAAAACATTCTCGAAAACACCAAACACAATCGGAAATCGCTCGGTAAAATTGGTACAGATCGTTTATAATACACTATATAAAACTTTATGCATTACAATCTGCATCCTTGTAAGGGATTAGCGTAAGCTACTTACAACCTGCATCCTTGTAAGGGAAAAAAATAAGCTCAACATTTTTGTTTGTTTATTTCTATACGAAAGTTATTCGTTTCTTTTGCTGCTTCTCAGCATTATGTAATAGTAAGCACTTACATCAGCGCATTTGCTTTATTCTGCTTCTAAAAACACGATTTTTTTTACTGGGATGTGGTGATAGATCTATTTGGGTAATTGTCTAGGTTCTCATCATCAGAACACGTTTTGAAAGAAGTGACAATCCCATACAAAACATCAAACATTCATATAACCTAGTTTTCTCACTAAATGAGAACTAATATATGAGCTCGAAGTTAAAGATTATCACCATTGATCAAAAATAAATTGAAAACTTGTTCGTTATGTGCAAGCTCTACCTTTGGTAGATATACGATACACGCTTTTTGTTTTTTTTCTCCTTTTTATTTCACACTTGTGTTCTTTAAAAACAAGATATAAAGGAGAAGTAATAATTTTTATTAAAAATGTTTTTCGACCTTTAATTGTGCAATGAAAATTAAAATTATTCATATACATCCCAGCAAAACTTTGGTAATGGGTGCGATAAAGTAATGCATTACCTTGTAATGAGTACTCCTTACGTGTATCATTATTTTCCAACAAGAAGTAATGAGTTACCGATAATTGAACACTCATCTATTACCTTGTAATGCTACCTCATTACATTTTACATTACTTCAAAACATAACATAATGACTTACCGATCATCAATTACATAATGCATGAATTATAAACGTAAAGTAATTATTAATATATTTTTGAAAATCTATTTATAGACACAATACTTTGTGATTTTTTGTAAGCATGAGGGTAAGGTGTATACTTTTGATATCACGAACGAAAACACGAAGCACAACAACTGATTTAGATTTCAATCAATAAAATATTATATGTATCGATAGCTCAGTTGGTAGAGTTCACGCCTAACTAATTGTTAAATACCAGAGACCCCAGGTTCGAATCCTAACATGACCACGTACTTTATTTAATTAAAGAAAAAAGTTATTTATTTAATTAAAAAAAAATGTGGGTAAAAAAAATTTTTTATGCCTTTTTTTTATGAAAATCTATTTATAGACACATTACTTTTTCCCACCATGTAACCATATAAGTAATCATTTACTTTACCCTCTACAAGGTAATGAGTTAAACCCATTACTTTGAGACTCATCGACTGTAAAATTCATCAGTGAAGTAAGGTGAAATGTAATGCGTGAAGCCCTATGGCGATATATTAATTTAACCATGATTTGGTAATGTGTGGTTTTGCTGGGATACTCTATATTTCTTTATTATGATAAAAAAATAATTATAAAAATTTCAAAATACATCATTGCAAAAAATATTTCAAATTAATTAATATCGTGACTCTGATTATATAATATTCACAACAGCAAAAATAAAAATTAACGTTTATGAACCGTTTCATAATGTTTATGAAACATTCCATAAAAATTTAAAAAACTGTCATAAAATTTTTGTGAAACTGCTTCATCCGATTTATGAAATATTAAACTTTATCATCATATTTATGAAACATTTCACTAATATAAAGAAGCCTGTCACCAATTTACCGTCTTCTGAAAAAGCTTCATCATATCTATAAAGTGTTACATTGAACAAAAATCAATGAAGTTTTTCATCCTATTCAATCCTATGTTTCAATAAATATGATGAAGCTTTTTCCCTGAGTGTAATTCTAGACAACCCGTGGCTTATAATGCATAAATTGTATTACTAATGGAATCCTTCATAAAAATGTGCATGACTTAACATGAATTGAAAATTCATATCAAATTAAATAAAATAAAAAATTTATAATTTCGATTCAATAAAAATTAGAAAACCAGAAAAGAAAACCCGGGTTTTCTTAACTTTATTCTAAAAATACGTACTTGTGTAATATTATCAAATTTTTTTTTATCCATTTTGCTTTTGTATTATTTTTTTTTTAAATGAGTTAAATTTCATTATTTAGTAAACATATTTGCTTATACGTATGTATGTGTGTACGAATATTTAAAACAATTCAATTTAATTTGAATTTGTGCGGTTTTAATCTGTGTTTGTGTGTAAGTTAAAATAATGAACCACATCCGTTTGCTTCACATTTCAATCAAATACAATGCTCAAAAGGAGCAATAATTAGCTAACAACTATGCAGAGCAGATTAAATTATTTAAGAGTATGTTTGGTTGTGTGTACCTACCTACATACACAATACACTGACATATGAACATGACAACAGATCCATATGGGAAATTAAGCTGATTATCATTGACAATATCAACCAACACCAATTTATAAGGAACATACAGCCCTTAGTCAAAATATTATGATCGATTGTAATATTTACGTAATATAACATTTATAAAATGTAATCGTCGCCAGTTAAGCAACTTATTAAGCCATCTGGAATTTAAATTTATAAATCTTTGAGATTTTTAATTTAAAAAAACCATCGGCCATAATCTTTAGAATTTGTACTGTGGAAGCTTGTATACACTGCGTTGCATAACTATAATTACAAAGGATTTTTGCTATTTTTTCTAGTTATACGAACATTTTTTTAAAACTTATAACTGTTTTTAAGAGTGTGATTACTGATCTCTTATTGTGTAAAATTTAAGAGATTGTTTAATTTATTTAAGAGAAATATTTCGTAATAATATTTTGTTAGTGTTTCATAACTATAATTACATATAATGGTAAACAAAGAAGAATAACAACTAAATTTTAATCAATTTGCAATAAAATGCGGCTTGGTTCATATCTAAGTTATTTTGAAAAAGATTAAATTTCAGCTTATTTACATGAAATTGCTAAAAAAATAAACCGTTGACATGTGATTGTCAGAAATTTTGCAGATAATCCGAGGGCTTATGGTAAAAATACAACAGGCGGCTCGAAAAAAAGCTTTCTGATAGGGACCGGGATTTAATTAGCTGTGCCAGCGACTCAATGAAGAGTCTCAATCAGAATGCGTCCAACTCAACCATAAGTTGGCTCTTAAAAGATTCCCAGAGAATTACTCGACAAAAGCTAATGTCTGTGCCAAGGTTATTACCCCGCCACAAAACTGCTATACTAAAATTCGCTAAAAGAAATTTACAATCCAACTAGATAAAGGTAAGTCAATAATCGCTGTTGTTGGTAGGACTGTTTAAACATAAATTTCTTATAAAGGTTATTTTTCTGGTTCTGATGAGAAAAAGTTTAATTTTAATGGTCCAAATGGTTTTAACAGCTTTTGGAGAGACCTACGTAAGGAACCACAATATTTCTCAAAAAGAAATTTCGGAGGCGGATCCTTAATGGTCGCTTTTTATTTCGCAGTATAACTGATTTGGCATTTCCAAGCACTAGAATGAATTCTCCTGAGTACATTACAGTATTAGAAGAGAAATTGGTGGCATTTATTGAAAATAGCAACGATGCAGAATTAGTTTTTCAACAAGACAATGCCTCAGTTCATGTAAGTCGTATGACGATGTAATGGCTCTCATCAGAAAATATAAGAGTATTGGAATGGCCCTGTTCACTTTGTGAACAAAAGATACCGAACAATAGTAATAATTGTACCAACCCTAGCTGTTCCCACAAAAAAAAGTCATTTGCCGTTTGCCAACAATAATGCAGCTAATGTCAACTGCAAATCATCAGAATCATTAATTTTCTAATCGTCAACCAAACAACATCCCTTGTTCAAAAGTTAAAACCAATTGGTGAAAATTGATAAAACTTAATTCTAAAGTGAAGATTTATACTAAAACCTAAAAACTTATATTTAAAGTTAAAACTTAAATCTAAAGTTAAAACTTAAATCTAAATTTTAAAATAAGATTAAAAGTAAAATTTAAAAACTAAAAAGAGTCTAACTTAAGGTAAAAAAAGAGTCTAACTTTAAGGTAAAAAAAACCCTAAATAATTAAATTGTTAATTTTAATTTATACCCAAAAAGTGCAAATTGTGAATTGTATCTGAAATTTCTTAATTTGAAGACAAATTACTTACCCAAAAAGGAAAATTGTTAAATATTAAAACCCTTATAAAAAGCTAGTTTATGACCTCTTAAAACCCTAGGCTTAACATTAAACTTAACCTAAAATAAAATCCCCATTATTTTATAAAGTTTTAAAAATAACATGCCATTTTTTTATTTACATACTTTTTTTCCTCGAAAAGATAGTACATAAGAAGCCATCTTTTTATTTCCCTAACCAGTAAATATTGAGGAACTCATGTTCTCCGGATAAAAACCCCATTGAGAATATTAACCCGTCGAGTTTACTTAGAAAACCGTCAATATTTTTTTTTTTTTTTTTTTTGAAAGAGAAGCAACACTCAGGAAATTCCTCCTATTTATTAATGTGTTGCTTTCTTTGGAAATTGGATAGGGGAGAGACGAAAGGTGCGGAGAGATGAAGGGCTTCAAATATGGCAACACTGCAATTGCGCGAGATGATAAGTCTTAGAACAGTTGTTGCTCGCCACCTGACGGAGAGTTGGCGCACTTATTGAAGTTTTTTGGTTCATAGCCCTGATTCATTATTTTACTTCGGTTGGGTTAAGTGCTATGGGAATGACGAAGGTGGGAGCTGCGATAAATATGAGGGATAGAAAACTCATACACATTATTTTTCTAAATTGATGTTGCCGTCACCGGGAATCGAACCCGGTACCATCTGTGTAACAGTCCAACGCGCTAACCATTACACCACAACGCCCACTAAGCGGAGTTATTTATGCCTAGAGATCTATAGAACTACGAATAAATCTGATAGACAGTATGTCTCATCGACTTTTAGAGTTGATTCAAAAAAAGGAAGTCTGACGCAATATTAAAACTGCTGCTTTAACAGTTTTTTTCTTAATTTTTTTATAAATTTTTTGATATATTAAGTAAAGTTTAAATTTATAGTTATGAACCACTAATTGATTTTGTTATTCCTTTTTAAATAGTTAAATAAGAAATAAATGAATTGTCTTTTTGTTAAATATTATTAATTTTTCATTGGTTTTACATTTATGCTTGTTAAACTCTTCTACTTTTTTTTAACGTAATTTAGTGAAATTAATGTGTATTTATAGTTTGCAACACAGTGTAGTAATGTACAGTGTGGTTGAAAACATATTTGACAATACATATTGCACTTTTAATTATAAACTTACATTATTGCTATTTCAAACTTTGCTGAAAAGAGTTCATATATTATTTTTGTGTAATATGTGTTGACCCACACTGTATATTTACTAACTAAATAAATACATTAATTGTGCAATGTCCACAGTGTACATCAAACTAATTTATCCTTTTATTCATTACAACGTTCATGCATGAGTGTGTATGCGTATCAATTTAAATAGGTGATAAACACTTTTCGGTGTATTGCAAACACAATAGTATCATTAAATTTTCAATTTAACAAAACAAATTTGAATAATCAATTTTAGTAATAAGCATATTAGGGATTTCTATATATGATTCCTTGAATACAATGCTGCAAACTTTGAAGAGACCGTCTTGCTTAATCTGATTTAATTTTAAGAATAAAGGACCATTACAAAATTAATCAAAGCTATTTTAAAACATTCTTGAATTTTCGAAAAGAGCTTATATAAATTCTGTGTGCATGTAGCTTCTGTGTGCATGTAGCTCTTTGTATTTAAAAATGGACGGATTTATGAACCTTATTATGACCATATAAATTACCGAGGTGATTTAAAAACTGGCAAAGATAGATCTCAGACTTTGCGTACCTACAGCTTGTACAAGTTACATAAAAATCTTATCTTTTAAAAATATTTATAATTAAGAAAACATTACTTTGAAGGTAAAAATAATCTGAAAAGAAGTCTTATGATATTTTTTTCTTTTATTTTAGGCTTAAGTATATTTTCTTTAAAATAGCCCAACTACATAAATTTTTTTTTAAAGAACTGAAAAAAAAAACTAAGAATTTAAAAATTCGATTTGGGGTCATTAGCGCTCGATCGTAAAACATTCTTCTTACAAAGCAAAATGCTTTACCGTCTTAGCTAAAGTTGCCCATTCAAGTTGGCTGACTAACAGCAAACTTATATTTTCTGCGTGTGTTCAAATATAAAAGAAAAATTAATTAAACAACACAAAACAAAACAAGCACCAAAAGAAAAAAAACGGGAAAAACACTAACACTATGTCCTTGGTTGGCCAGTCATTTGATAGGTCCTTTGATAGGTCCTTTGAAAAATTATCTTTATAGCAAACTTTTCTGTGATAAAGGATAGCAACTTTGTCAGTGGTAAAGAAATATTTTGTACAAAAATGTAGAGAAATCCGTTGAAAAACTTAAATGTGTATAAAAGCACATATACAAATTTAAAAAAAAGTGTGAGTCGTCAAAATGGACGTGGTGGATAAAAAATATGGTGACATTTTCTATGATATGAGAATAGAGAAAATTCGAGAGAAATTGGTTAAAAAAACAACATAAATTTAGAGAAAAAAAACATAAAATTTGCAAAAAGGTGGGCGAAAATTAAAAGTATGTGGCGATCTTGCTTGGGGTACGAGTATGATTCGCGACAGTTTTGCTTAAGTCTCAAGAACAAAATATTTAATATAAATTGAAAAATGCATTAAAAGTTTAAGAAAACGTTGAAGTAAAAGTAGGAGCGGTCGATGGAAGGTATGTGCCGATCTTGCCTGCGGTTTGAGAATGATAACATCAATAAATTTTTTTATAACGCATAAAAATTTAAAAAAAATCGCAAATAGTTCTGAATATTAAGTGTAATAGACAACTTAATGAATAGATTTTTTTATAGAGAATTTAAAATCTTACAAAAAACGGAACTAATTCTGAATATTAAGTGTAATAGAATACTAGATTTTTCTAAAAATCGGCAAAAAAAAAATATTTTTTTTATTTATAAAAAAAGTTTTCTTTCTATTCAGAAAGTTTCAGTGTGTAACTCGGATTGCTTTTGGAGAAAAGTTTCGCTGAATATTGACCATCTTAAATATTCTAACATTTGTTGAAACTAAAAATAATATATTTTATCATACGCCATGTAGTTTTAACATACAAATATTACAAAATTTGTGACGGACAATATTCAACGAATATTTTCTCCAAAACGAAGACTAGTTCCCCGGGAGAGATGGCTTGGAAAGCCTCATATATATGTAGATAAAAAAAATGTTAAAAATGTTTTAAGATTATCAGTTTTCACTATGGGGGACCATACATAAAATTACATCTAACAAAGTAACCCAGAGTAAACTGTGTTCAAAAATAGTGCTTCAAAACTATGTATTTCTATGTATAAAGTTTGAATTGAACTCGTAGATTATTGAAGCTGTAGGAAATCTTTCCTTATTTTATGTAACTGATTTTGGTTTCAAATATTTTTCTTATGTGCGACTTTTTCGACTTATTGAGAAATATGATAATAGAGTTTTTTTTTTAGTTCGCGATATTCTACAATAAATTTCGAATAATTTTCGTTTATATTGAATTTGGTCGTATCATTTATGGCACATATGAGAGTTTATATAGATTCAATGGAAATAAACATTACATAGAAAAAAAAAAAAAATGATGTACCACAAAAACATGCTTAATCACAGAATTTTAGAAATAAAACGTAATAAATTCTCTTGTTGCAGTTTTTTTTTTTTGTTGAAAAACATCCAAAAAAGTTTCAAATCATAATGAATTATGAAAAACCATAGAAAATGATTTATATTTAATTTGAAAGTAGCAACCACATGAATTTAAACAAAACATATAACTGAACGATGATTATAATTATAGTAATTTATTTGAAATGAAAACTGAAGGTACAATTGTAAATGTGAAAACAAAAACCAAACGTATTTTTTTAATATAAAATTATTTGTAAACAAGTTACTAACTACACAGCATTACACATGATTTTTGTTTTTGATGTTCAGTCTAAAATGAAATCAGTTTAAATTACTTCAGATTACAAAAAATTAAAGTTTTCTGTGTACACTTAGAATACTATGTAGGTAAATACCACTGCAAATGTAGTTAAAAACAAAGGAAATTTCACTTAAAGAAAGGACGACTTACATTTCAGTAAATACAACTAACATTGTCATTTGTTTTTTAAAAATGAGCCTCGATTGTAGTAAAATGAACCAGATAAATATGTTAGTAAAAAATAAACAAACATTTATTTTTTTTTATTTTTTTAAATAACAAAAAACGAATGTAAAACATTACACAAAAGATGTTGTTTTTAAGAAAAACAACCGTGTATATATGTATAGACAGAAATAAAATTGAAAATTATCAATTACTATATCAATTTTACCGATTATTGATAAGATTTTTGAAAAAGTCTTGTTTCAATAGCTAACAACCTATCTTGATAATTACAATATTTTGTTTGAGCGGCAGCATGGATTCAAAAAAGGAATTGGAACTGAAGAAGCTTTAATAAATGTAGTTGATTATGTTTGCAATGGATTCGATAAGGGATACAGAGGTGTTACAGGAGTGTTTTTGACTTGTCAAAAGCGTTTGATTTGGTCGATCGTGAAATTTTGTTAAAAAAACTTAATTTTATTGGCTGTTCTCAAACAGTAATATCATTATTAAATGATTATTTATTAAATAGGAAGCAATTTGTTCAAGTTGGTGGATCCAAAAGCAACCAATTAGATGTACTGTGTGGAGTGCCACAAGGCAGTGTGCTAGGTCCGCTTTTGTTTAAAATATTTATTAACGATATGAAAAACATTGAATTTAAAGGGAAATTATTTATGTACGCTGATGACGTTTGCCTTTTGTACAACTATATTCCCCCCATAGTTCTTCAAACACAGATTGAATATGATGCTGCGATTTTGTCAGAAATTTTAAGAATAAACAAATTATCTCTAAACGCCAACAAAACCAAATTCATAAGATTTAAACCATATATCTTGAAAACCGATGTACTTATGTATGTAAACATTGATGGAAAAATAATAAATGAATCAGAGAGTGTAAAATACCTTGGAATTAGTTTAAATCATAATCTTTTGTGGGAAAATCATATTAACAAACTGAAATCTAAAATTTCCTCTGGAATTTATTATATAAATTTAAAATAAATTTAACACCGAAACAAAATTGTTGATTTATCAATCCTTAATTCACTTTCACCTAACATATAGTAATATATGGTGCTAAAAATAACTCAGCAATGAAATCGCTCCAATCAGCTCAGAATAAAACGTTAAAAATAGTTTTTAACCTGCCGTTACGACATAGCACCATTGATTTATTTAAAAATTTTGCTAAACATATTCTTCCAGTACGGGCCTATACAAACAAAACAACAATTACTGTTATATATGTTTAAATGTATTAAAGGTATTGGCTCCCATTCGATACAATTTAACCCAAATGTGTTATATACTCAAAGAAATACTAGACAATCAATGAATTTAAATGTTGTAATATGTCGTCTTGAATTAACCAAGCAACGTATCTGTTTCGCTGGTCCTAATGAGTATAATCAACTTCCAGATAGTTTAAAAAATTTAACTGTTTTGTCTTCTTTTTAAAAGTAATTTAAAACAATTTTTGCTGTAAAATGTTGAAATACTTCTTGCAAATGAAAATTAAAAATTAAAAACACATTGTAAATATTTTATTTTTTTCTTTATTACCGAAATTTTTTAAAATTTGTACATAGCTATTATTTTTTATCAAACATTATATCATAGTTGCCAACTAGCCTCTATAAAGCCAATTCATTGGCGCTGAGGAAAAAAATCATAAAACGGTCATTTGATGTGGTTTGTTTTTTTAAATGAATTACAAGGTTAGTAAAAAATTTAATTTGTTCTACAAATGACTGACATTTATCTTAAAAAAAAGCAACTGTATTACAACCCAAACAACTACATATTTTTAAAGCAAAAGTTCCCTGCTAGTTCTAATATTTGAACTACACCGAAGCGTACAAGCCGATTTGAATGAATATTATACATATATGTTATAAATTAGAAAAATATAAGGTTGACCTATTTTTTTATGTGCCATTTAGAAGGTTTACGGTTAAAATGCGGGGTAAAATACGACCCCATTATTAAATACATATTTCACCCCACTTTCTGCCCATAAACGAAACTGGTAATTTTTAATTTATAACGACCCTTAAGCCTCTGTATATTTAAAAAAAATAAAGCAAATCAAATATATTAGCTAGGTTGATACTAGTATTTCGATCTGGCTAAAGATCTCATCAGAACCCGATGTTTTAAATAAATCAGGTCAACCTTAGATTTATGTTCTTTATAACAACAAAAATAGGACCACAAAATAGTTTCCATGTCCGCATATGAGGTTTAAAAAATTTTCTGTGGGCCGTAGAGTAATATTAACGCACAAATATTTTTTATTTTTGCTGTTAATTTTGCTAAATGCTTTCTTTTATTTTTTTTTGTTTTGATATTCATGAAGAGCGGCACGAAATTCGGTCCCATATGTGCTCTCTAATATTAATTCAAATCAGCATGTTCCCATCGGTGTAGTTCCATTGTAACTGCGATTTTTTAGGTATTACGATCAACTGAATGAATTTGAATTTTTTATGGATTATTTTTTTTTTTAATTTTGTGTTTTTGTTCTTAAGATTTTCGTCAAATTTTAATGAAGTCAAACAAAAATTAAATTTTTTAATAATAAAAAAAATATCCGTTAGATTATTTGAATTGTTAAAATTGCCTAAGCAAAAAAATTTAAAAATAGTTAATTCATTTACTTAACTATTTTTAACTTACTTATTGAAATTTGAAGAGTCTTTTAAAATTTCTATTTAAATAATTAAAATTTAAATTAAATCAATTAAAAACGTCGGATGAAAAATGATTAAATAGTCTTTTATTTATTCTGAAAACAAATAACCTTAGAAGCCCACTTTAGATATTTCTAAAAATCTTAACAAATATTTACTAAAAAGAACGATAATACTAATAATCAATAAAAAATTAATTGCTTTAATTAGAATTGAAAATTGAAATTAAAATTTAGATAGAAATTTAAAATTTTACTATAGGGAAAAAGTTCAAAAATGTTATTAAAAGTTTTTCGGTGGTCTCCTATTTTCATCAAATTTGGTGGGTATGTTTGACAATGAACGCATATTTAAATTTAAAATTATATTGTAGATATGATCTATTTTGATGCAAATACATTCTCCTTATAGTATATTTGGCCATATTTGTTTTGTAAGTATAGGTTTCAATTTATCGACTAAAATTTTTTAATTATCAATTTTTTTTAAAATTTAGCAATTGGTTTTGAATTATTATTTAATTGTTTTTTTTTTGTTTCGTTTTTTTAAAGAGAAGCAGCAGTCAGGAAATGCTTCCTATTAACAAATGTGTTGCTTTCTTTGGAAAGGGGATAGTGGAGAGATAAAATGTGGTGAAAGATGCAGGGCTTCAAACTGGCAATACTGTTGTTTGAATAGATGATAAGCCTTAGAACAGTTGTTGCTAGCCACCTGATGTAGAGTTGTCGAATTTATTGAAGCTTTTAGTTTCGTAGCCCTGATACATTATTTTACTTCAGTGGGGTTAAGTGTAAGTACGGGAACACAGAAGATGGGCGCAGCGATACATATAAGTGATAGAAAACTCATACATAGCATTTTTTAAATTGGTGTTGTCGTCACCGGGAATCGAACCCGGGACCATCTGCGAACAGTCCAACAGTCTAACCGTTACACCACAATGCCCATAAATGTAAAATGCTTTGCTGAAATCAGTAACAAAAATTAGTAAAAAATTTAGTAGTTTGTAAAATGCGAATAGCAAAAATTGTTACTAAAATATATATTGTACTAAAAATTGTTACAAAAATAGTAGAGTGGAATTTAAAACCTTTTACAGATTTTTCTTCTAACTTTTTTGCCTGAGTGTATGCAAAGAATTTTACCGTTATCTTTATAACCTTTTGAATGATGTGCCTATACCTAATTTTTTGATATTTCAAAGCTACAGGGTTGCCACAGCTTTGAAAATATAATCACAACATAATCACAAAAATTCAAAACAAATTTTATTGAAAAATTAGTACTTGAAATAAAATGGAAGTGCTCATAATTAAAATTTTATTTAATAAAAAAATTTTTTAATTTTTGTTATAGGAAAAATACAGAGATTTTCTTTTGAATCCAAATATATTAAATTAGGTTTAATAAAATATTTTTAGGGTTTTAATTTTTTTGTAAATCTTGTAAAGAAAAATTTGAGCAAAAACATGATAAATTGATTTTTATTTACAAATAAATAAATATTGACGAAAATAGCCGGTAAGGAAACCCCCTTTTAAAATCTAACAAATTTATTAGTTTAATGAAAATTTTAATTGACTAAATTTTATGTGTGTAGGGCTTTGACCCAACACATTTCAATTAAATTTCTTTGAAATGTTAGTAAAATGGTTTATTTATTAAATGTTTCTTTTATGAGATTAAGTTGCATGAAAATCATAAATTGAAATAAAAAATGTTTTATTTTATGAAAACACAACACATCGTGCTGAATGTACATAAATATATTTTGAAATACACACGCTAATACAGGGTTATGCGAAGAACATCATTTACATTTTTATACTGACAACTAAAGCTGTACTAGCGTAACTTTCTGATTTCGGTGAAATTTGGACAAGTAATAGAGAAAGTTGATCTGCATCGGCGTTTAGACCGTCTTGCAGATTTACGGGGAGAAATCGAAAGAAGGATGTTGAAATCTTAACAAATTCTGCATAAATGTAGAGTATTTATAAAAAAAAAAAAAATATAATACACAAAATGTTTGCTTCGATTAAAGTGAGACCAAAGAGTCCTTAAAATGTCTCTTAAACTTAAACCTAGAGGAAAAGTTAAAAACTATGAATATATGTTAAATTAAAACTTACCAAAACATGATTTTAAGAAATCTCTTTCACTTCTATCATTCCAAATTTATCTATATTCTGTTTTTTCTTCATGTCAAAGTCGTACAAGAAGAAAAAACTCTATGATAAAAGTGTGTCTTTTGTATTACCCTGTACATCCACAAATATGGTTACGTTGGGATAATTGTTTTTATTAAAAAATACAATTTTCGCACATCCTGTGGCAGATAGTGTGGCATAACTGTAAGAAAATATTTACGTAAATATAATAAAGAAAAACAAATAAACATACAAACCATTGTAAGGGAAAAATTACAAAAACTCTAACATAAAAAAAAAAAAAAAAAAAAATGTAAAAGAATTTAATTTCATTTACCTGAGAGAAAACAGTTTGTATGTATGTATGTGCTTATATTTATGTTTAAAACAAAAGAAACGGGAAAATAAAAACATAAAAATATTCTTGACATTATAAACGTCAAGTAGTCATATACACATACATAAACACTCATATGTTTGTTACTGTATGTATGTTTGTTGATGTAGTTATGAGTACACCTGTATCTCAAAAGAAGGCCAAGTATTTGGTAAAATAATTATAGTTTTTGATAAAATAATTTCCAAAAACAATCATCAAACACCAAGACCCTAGAACTGAAGCATACTTTTCTGAAGGCCTAAGGTCCGCTGAATACGAATCTGTCCAAATAATTTCAAAATCGCATCAGGTTTTCGAGATACTTGGGCGACGTCAATTACCTTTCACAATCATTAACTTGTGACATTTTTCTATATCATTAATAATTTCAGACTTACACACAGAAAATAAATATGTTGGAAATGGGTCGAAAATCTAAAAATTAATTTATCTAACAACAACTTTTATAGCAATAACTTAATTTTTTTTAATTAAAACAGTTAAACATAATCTTATTATCAATTATTTTGTAATATATCCAAATGTATGCTGTAATACTTCAATAATTGGTTAATGGTTAATTTCCCTTTATGACGACAAATTCTGTTATCACAACGAATCTGTTCTCTCAACGAATCTGTTCACTTGTGAGCTTAAATGTTTCCTTGGAAAATTTAAAATTTTGTCAACACCAGACGTGAAACATAATACCAACATTTTTGTACGTGTAATAGCTGGTAATTGGGTGTAAATGAGTAATTGCTCTGTAATTAAATACAGTGATACACCCAGTAAAATAAAAATTCAAATTCGGTGTTGGCAATCGAATTTGTAGCCAATCGAATGATTCAGTTGTGGTAACCGAATATTTTAGTTGTCAGAACCGTAAATTTGCCTATACATTAGTAATTTGACTGCGACAACCATATTTCCGTTGTCTCAACTAAAATTCTGTGGTCACAACTGAAACATTCGGTTACCCCAACCGAATCATTCGATTGGCTACAATTCGATTGCCAACACCGAATTTTAATTTTTTTTTTGGCAACAAGTTCGGTTGGGTACTCCTAATCTATTTTCTGGGTGTACAGAGTTGGGACTAATCCCGTTGTTTAGTATTAAACATTTTACAAATTTTCCCAGGAAGCATTTAAGCCAACAATTAAGTTCAGAATTGTGGGCTTAAATGCTTCCTAAACTATTAATCTATAAATGATATAGAAAAATTTCACAAGTAAATGATTGTGAAATGTGTTTAGACAAATCCGGTTTGTTGCTTTAATCGGGGCGTTATAACATGTGAAATAGGATTTTTTAAAAATTTGTTTTGTCTTTTGAAATTTTTCCATATTATTTCAAAATTCATGTTTAATCTTTCATATATCTTATTCCTTTGCAAAAACATAGTCCGTTAAAATTTTTTATTATAGCTAAATATAAAATTTCTCAAAGAAGTAATAAGTTATGAGAAAAGTTAAACCGCAGTTTTGTATACAATAGCGAGGAATTTCAGATTACATAACAAATTTTGTGGGGTTTTTCTAAACTTTGTGGTAAGATATCTCGAAACCTGATTTGAGGTCAAATTCGGATTCATCGAACCGCTAACATTTAGAAAAGTCTGTTTTAGTCATACACTAAAAAAAAGTTAATAAAGTCAGCAAAAACTTTTTATGAGTCAGCAAAATTTTAGTCAGGATGGTGCCTGCAAAAAACTTGCTAATGTCAGCAAAATCTTTTGCTGAAAGCGAGCTGACTTTATCAACCAAATTAGTAGACTCAGCAAAAGTTTTGGTAACACTTAGTAGATTAAAGATTAAAAAGCCCTTTCTAAAATTTAACAAAATTTTTGCTGAATATTAGAATACTGAAACAAACTCAAAAAATTTGTAGAAAAATTATACTATAGTTAATTTATTTGCAGAAAATCATATACATACTTTTGTGATTCTTTTAAAAATAATTTACAATACTTTACAAAATATAAAAAATGTTCATAGTCCTACATTGACGACATGAATTAATGTAATATCTAACAAAAAACATAGAAATAGTTATATATAACATAAACAAAATTATCTCTTAACTACTTACATCAATGATTGTCTAAATAATGTCATCTTTTAAAGAAAGGCAAATACCGTAATTAATTCTAGAAACGAAACGAAAAAACAACAAAATATGACATATGCAAACCTTTTTCTGCAATAAGAAAAAGGATACATAAGAAACTATCCTTTTCTTTCGCTTTAAGCTGTCTACCTGAACGTATATCTGTTTGCGATTTGACCATACTGCATTATTTATCTCTATAAGCATTTAGTTTACAAATACACATTTAATTATTATTAAATTTAAATGTTTTACTATGATTTTTATAATTAATAGACAATTACTTTCACTATCCTTGTCTTTCGCTTTAGTCTGTCTACCTAAACGTATATTTGTTTGCAATTTTACTGCATTATTAATCTCTATAAGCATTTAGTTTACAAATACACAATTAATTTTCATTAAATTTAAATGGTATATTTTTATTTTTATTTAATTAATAAAAAATTACTTTCACAAGCCGGTGACAACAGCAAATTTAAGTTGTTTTAATCCACAATCTTGTTTTATATATGAAAAACAGATTCAAAAATATTCCATTGTTGATTTATTTATATTTCTTACATGAGTTGTTCTTTTTAGTATAATTTTCCTCGTCACTACTACATCGTGACATGCCGCGACATCCGAGCAAAACCACACATTACCAAATCATGGGTAAAGTAATGTATCGCTATAGGGTTTCATGCATTACTTTACACGTTACTTCACTGATGAATTATACAGGCGAAGAGCTTCAAAGTAACTCATTACCTTGTAGGGGGTAAAGTAACTGGTTACTTATATGGTTACATGGTGGGAAAAAGAAATGTGTCTATAAATAGATTTTCATAAAAAAAAATGCATAAAAATTTTTTTTACAGACATTTTTTTAATTAAATAAATAACTTTTTTTTATTAAATAAATAACATGGTCATGCTGGGAGTCGAACCTGGGGTCTCTGGTATTTTACAATTAGTTAGGCGAGAACTCTACCAACTGAGCTATCGATACAAACAATATTTTATTGCTTAAAATGTAGATGAGTTGTCGTGCTTCGTGTTTTCGTTCGTGATATCAAAAATATACACCTTACTATTATGCTTACAAAAAATCACAAAGTAATGGGTCTATAAATATATTTTCAAAAAATATGTATTAATAATTACTTTACGTTTATAATTCATGCATTATGTAATTGATGATCGATAAGTCATTATTTTATGTTTTAAAGTAATGTAAAATGTAATGGGGTCTCATTATAAGGTAATCCATGAGTGTTCAATTATCGGTAACTCATTACTTCTTATTGGAAAGTAATGATACAGGTAAGGAGTACACATTACAAGGTAATGCATTACTTTATCGCACCCATTACCAAAATTTTGCTGGGATGTAATTCACTCTGCGTATATCTTTCAATCTGGTTGTTGTTCACATTATTGATGTGCTAATCAGTACAATTTTTTTAGCAACATAAATTAGTAAAATATTAGCAAAATATTAGTAAAATATTAGCACAACATCAATTCATAGTGTTGAATAAGCATAACTAAAAATTTAGCTGAAATCATAATTGTAGCAAAAAATTTCCCGAAAAATAGTATACCTGATTTACAAAACGTTTTACTAACTTTTCTACTAACTTATTTCTTTGAGTTGTGGTTCTTGACCTCTCCAAAATTTTGTTGGCCTGTGTTGTCATAACTTTTTAATTTATCTACCGATTCTAAAATCGGAAATATGAATATGAGGCAATCATTTATTTAACTATGATTTTTTTCTCTGTGGAAATATTTTTAATTTAAAGACTTATGACCGATTACTAAATGTTCCATTACATACTAACTGGGACTTTAACTGACACATTTGTTGTTGCTTTCCAGATAAATTGTCAATTTAACTGTTTGTTAAACTTTAACTGGACATTCAGTCATTGGGCCTTGGTGAATAAAAGAAGATATATATGAATAAAACAAGCGTAAAATTTCTCGAGTTGTTTGTTATAATTGGAACGTGTTGGTTCAAGCAAATTGTGTACAGGCGTCGCATTTGTTTGGGTCTCTCTTCTGCTATACACATCTTAAAACATTAGTTGATATCCATAGGTCACTGGTTCATATCCAGTTCGAAGGACCAAATGATTTTATGGAAATATATATATATACGTGTGGTTGTTTATGAAGATGGGAGCTGGAGTTGGAAATAACCTCTGAGCCTAAAACAAAATCAATTCTTTATTTTGTTTCTCAGAATAGCAGAATATACCAATGGAACCAAAAATAAATAAAGACAAACAAAGTCAGAATTAGGAATTGGAATATTTCTTTTTATTATGTAGTAGAAATAGATCTTACCAGTCTGAACAAGAGAAGGTTGTATTTCTTACTTCTACGGAAATAAGTATCTATGACTTTTCATATGTTTGACAGGTAGGTTTAGGCATTAATAAAAAGGGATATATTTCGATAAGTTTCTATTTCATGTTTTTCAGTCTTTATCTATATTAAAAAAAATAGGATTTGGGGGATTTTTCAACAACATTAATGGTAAAAGTAGGAAGATACTTTTGGCATTAACAATATATTTAAAGAAAATCCATGGATAAATTTTAAAGTTATGGCTAATTTAATTTAATAACATTAACAAGTTTATCTTAAAATCAGTACTTAAACCAACCATGAGTAATTCCACACGAATTTTATTTATAAATCCGTAGTTCCTTTTGAATACTTAAGTAAGATATGTTAATATGCCATAAATTTGTTCTAGCATTGTAACAAATTTGTGAAAAAAATAGCAAATCGTGGAATAAAAAAAAATTTTGAATCGACTAATGTGCAGTTCAATTTTAGTACACAGAAAAAATTATGGGCCAAAAATATCTAATTAATCGATTGTTTGAATATCAATGGCATTTTAAACAATTTTTTTAATTGATTCAATTAAAAAATTTATTGAATTTTCTAATATATCCATACAGTGTTGACAACATGTAAACAAAATTTTTAAAAATTTGGCAAACTACTTTTTTTTTTATTTTATTTAGATTAAATAATCAAACAAAGGTTTAATTATATCAATATATTATTTAATTTGTAAACAAAAAGAAAAAAAATCGCAAATGATTAACTTTTAATAAGTTGAATAGTTTACCGATTTCAAATACACGCAAAATCGTAGTTATTTCACTAGAGTTTGCAACACTCTTTTTGTTGAGATGTTCGTGTACGCACGAAAACTTAATTTAGTTTCGTGTTTTATCTGTGGTAATAAAAGTGCACATGTGGTTTTAAATAAACCTTATCGAAAAAGGACAATTAAACTATTATTTTTGTATATAATTAAATTTTCAATAAGTATAAGTGTCATTAAACTATCATTTTAAAGTTGTGTGTGATTTTTTTAAGAAAGCAATTTAATTTCAAGAAAAAGTTCAAGACAAGACAAGCAAAACAAAAATTTTGTCTTTACTTTTATTTGTTTTCTTATAATACATTTTTATATTAAAAAGCTTTAATTTTATTATAAATAAAATGTCAATTTAATTTACAAACCTACATTTCTTTTTTTTTATTTATGGGGGGCATATAACAAAAATAAAAAAATACAGGTTTTAATTAAAACTACCATTGTTTTCTTTTCAAGTTTCAATTAAAGTTTTAATCAATTTAACTAAACTTTTTAATTGAGGTTGTAAAGAAAAACAATAACTCTTTTAATTGATATTATTATTATTTTAATTGAAAGAGTTTTAATAAACTGTCTGCAAATTTTTTTAGTTAATAATATCATTTCAGTGATAGGTGCAAAATCAATTAAAATATTAATTGATTCAATAAAATTTTTAATTGAACCCCGTTTTTAGTATTTTCTGTGTATTGAACCTAAAAAAAAATCTCCTAAATTTCTAGTACTAAAAATTTTCAATCAATTCAAAACTTTTCAAAATATGGCAACTGTTTTTGGAAAATATTTTAGACCGTACCGTATTATAAGTCACTGGTGTTTTTAGGTACCCACAAAAGCAGTTTTTATGCTTTTAAAATTTCTGATGAAATTACATGCAATTTTTAAAAAATTCTTCTGTTGTTTATTTTTTGTTAAAATTTATGAAGCCTCCCTCAATGAAATTCTATTAAGATATGAAAAACTTTTAAATTAAAAGCCATACAAAGAATAATAAAAAAACATGCAAACAAATATAGAAAAATGAATTTCCTAAAGAAATTGTTGCATATTTATGTAATATTAACTTTAAGTAATTCTTATATGACTGCAACTTTAATAACTGGTACGTATTGTTGTAGAATACATTTGTTTAATTCTTAACAAGAATATTTAATTAAATTTTCCTTTATTGTTGCTGCAATAGTTTCAATCATATATGCAAATATACAAATCATCACTTTCATTAAACATTAATTTTCATAACTAAAGTGTATAAACTTTATGCAAACTATGAATATTTATGTAATTATAGAAATTTTTAAAAAGAAATTGTTAAAAGAAAAAAATAAGAGACTTTAAGAAAATCGTTAGCAAAGATAACGAAATAATCTTTTTAACTTTATCATTGATGCATAAATAAAAAAAAGAGGTTTTGCGATTGACAACACTAGTTTACAAATTTGAAAAAAATTGTATGCTACAAATATGCTGCTATTTTTATAACCTGCACATACAGTAATGAGGGTGCACTGAAAGAATTACCTGCATGAAATCAATGAATTTTTACATTAGATCTATAAATTATTACTGGAACTCGTCCTTTGGAAATATTTCGTAAAATTTTATGAAAAATTTCATATTTACTTATTTTTAGTACACAGATAAAAAGAAATTGTCAATACAAACAAACTTTTTGTAAATACAAACATAATTTTATTTGAAATTGCTCCTATACTTGATCTTGTAAATACAAACAACATGTTTGTAGCTTGATTGTTAAATTGGTTTCAATAACATTGACTATGTTGGAATTTGTTGGAATTCAAAGCAAATTTTAACAAACGATGTTGTTGAGTTGATTTTTGACTTTCAAACAAAAAGTGTGTCATATTAACAAACGGGATTGTTAAAATTAAAAAAAAAAAATTAAAAAAATTGATTTTTAATAATATTTTAATTGAAAACCCCATTTTAAATAAAAAACTCATATATATATATATATTTTTTTTTTAAAACAATTTATTTTTAATTAAAAGAAATTCACAATGGACCGTATTGGTCTCCAAGTGCAGATGTGTCCTTCTTAACCTAAAGAAATTCAAAAAAAAAAAACATAACAAAACAAAACGTAAAATAAACATATTAATTACATATTTTAATGTAAAAAAAAAACGATGAATATTTTAGAGAAAATTTTTGAAAGCATTTATCAAATTTGCAACAATATTGTTCTTTTTCTTTTGCATTTCTTGGATAGCATCCATTCAAATGTTTAAAAAACTTATTCGGACAAATAAACAATTTCTCGCAAGAAAATCAATTAATAAATTCTACCATTTTCTAAATTTGTTTTTAATATTTTCACTTTTAAATTTTTTTTTCACCATTCGCGCATGTTTATAACAAAAATTTAAATTTGTTGCTAACTTTTAGCTTGTTGCTATCTCTTTCTTACGCGTATAAAGAATGACAGGTATGAGTGTTGCATGTTATTATACTTTTGAACTTTCTAACTTCTAATGATTTTCTTTTTATTTTAACTAACTTTGGTTAGTAATAAATCAAATAAAATATTTCTTTATAAAAAATACACATTTTTTATTAATAAAACAAGTAAAAATTGAAAGAAGTGTTAAAATAATCGTTTAATAATTTTACTCGTATTTGAAAGCACACAATCTATGTGGTTGACAACATTGCTAGTGTTGAGATTTTGGGTTTCAACAAACGTGATTGTTTAGACGTGTATTTGAAAAAATACGGAGTTTTGTCGTAGCAACAAAATATTGTATTGTTGTTTTTGTTTTTGTTTTTTCTTTAATATTTTAAATTTCGAATCACGCTCTTAGATGAGGACAAGAAATTCTCATTGAGTTTGTGATTTAACATAACAAATATCTCTAGAAATTCTAATAACAAGTCCCCTGAAGATTTCCTTGGGCAGAAATGAAATCCGGATAGGGACAAGCCTACAGCAGACTGTTTTTCACAATTTGTTAAATAAGTTTTGGGACTTTAGCACATTTAATTACTATAAATGCAAAAAAATGTTATTGCAATGAAAGTTGAATTTAACACCTTCATTTGTCACTTAAAATTTGGTGATATTTTTATCTGCGTACATTATTTATAATAATCTAATTGAACTTGTAATATCTGACTATATAAATATACTTTTTAATGGAGAATTTGAAAAAATATAATAAAAAAAAAATAATAAGTTTTTTTATAGTTGACCGTTTGATTGTTAATTAATTTTTATTATTTCGGCTTAAGGTCATGTAATAAAATTAAAAACGAGTGTTTAAATTTTTGTTTATTTATTCTCCTCTTCAATATTTCGACTTACGTCGTAGGTCATTTTCAAGAATTTTTTGAATAATATATAACACAACAAAAACTATTAAATTCTTCACTGTTTTTGTTGTGTTATTTATTATTCAAAAATTGCAGGAAAATTACCTACAACGTCGAAATATTGAAGAGGAGAATCAATAAATAATAAAAATTTAAACACTCGTTTTTAGTTTTATTAAATGACCTTTAGCCGAATTAATAAGAATTAATTTAAAAAAAATATCAAAACTATCTCTGAGTTTAAAGTGTTGCAGAAATTCAATGTATTTAAGAATCGGAGCATTTTTTTTTTTAGTTTTTTATCTTTGAAAAACGGTTGGACGATTTTCTATATATCGAGACAGTTTTATGGTGTAACTCGAAGTAGTTTCATTGAATAGTGTCCTTCATACATATTTCTATATTAACACTATATGCCGCATAAGCATGCGCGGCCCCGGCAATTAATACAAGGGGAAATTTCATATGCATAACATAGTACAACACATGATTTCGGGACGCAATTTTGATCATTTTTGTGAAAGTATCCCCAAAAATAAGAACTTGTGCATCATTCGTTTGGTCAAGTTACATCAAATAAAATTTTTATAATTTTTGGAAGTACTTACTAACTTCAAAATTATTAAAATTTTATTTGATGTAACTTGACCAAACGAATGATGCAGAAGTTCTTACTTTTGGGGCTACTTTCACAAAAAATTATCAGAATTGAGTCCCGAATCAATCAGCTGAAAAATGTTGTACTGTGTAAGTGTGAAAAAAAAAAACAACAAACACATTAAGTTGTACATCATAGCGTATGGAATTTCCCTGTATATTAATTGCTGTAACCGCGCATGCGCATAAGGAAGTTTATTATATGTATAACTTTTGCTCATGCACCATAAAGCTTTTACATAGAAATATTGAAATATTTATGAAGACAAAACCTAAACGAATATTTTCTACAAAACTAATCCTATAAATAGACAGAAAAGCCTTATCTTATCCTAATCTTAATAGGCAGAAAATCACTTAACTTTTTTATTTTTTTTTTTTATCAATTTTTAAATAAATTGAGTTTGATATTACATTTTAAATTCGGAACTTGTTCGGAGGTTTTATAAAAAAATTTGAAAAAAAAATGTTTGACCAACTTTTAAATAAATTGAGTTTGGTATTACATTGAAAATTCGGAACTTGTTCGGAATTTTAATAAAAAAATTTTATTTTTTTTAAAAATTCGATATAAAATATATATGTTGAGATAGTCAACTAATTATAGATAAAACATGAGCGCAAAATTTGAGCCTACTTAGCCCACTTTTGGGAAAATTTAAAAAGTTCCATTTTTTTTCTCGTTTCATGTAGAAGATCAAATACTGTTGCTGTGATATAATTTACAAGTTTTATTATTTAATAATTTTAAAACATAATACCCGTTTAACAATAAAATTATTAAACAAGTCTACATATATTTTTCAATTTATTTTTTACCTCTTAATATTAGCAAGTTTATTGTTTTTTATTTTAACTCGTTTAAAACGTTCAATGTGAAAAAGAATGCAGAAAATTGCTTCTAAAAAAACGATTACATTTGAAAGTTTACTACCGTTCAGAGAGTGATAAGTAAAATGTTTTTATGAAAATTAGATAGAAATCTATTTGTGTGAATTAAGAAAGTCAATTTGAATAAATCAGATTATTATTAAAATAAAAAACATCGGTTATATAAAATATTATTTTATCTGTGATTAAAATTAAAAGTTTAAATTAATATTTTAAAAATCCTTTAAAATTTTAACTTTGATCTTCAATAAGTGCTACCTAATTTCCTACACTCATAACAATCTATGCATTAAAATATGAAATTAATGTAAAAATAACGAAAACATTTGTAGTATGAACAAAATTTTGTCTACTTTACGAAAGTCTTTGTTATTTCTACATTGTATTTCGTATTTTTTTTTTATTCCTTAATTATTACCAGTGTACATATGTATGTGTACTGTATTTGCTTGTATGTGTGTGTGAATAAGTATGTGTCTGAAAGGACTATAACAAACGATGTCTTATCTGCAATTTCAGTTTTCTGTTGAAAAAATTAAAAATAATAGAAAAAATGTATAAAAAATGTGAATAATAGAAAAAAAGTAATAGTATAAACGAAAAAATATAGCAAAAGGACCAACCAGCCAACCAACCAACCAACTTCCAGCGTCAGGCATTGTGTGTATGCAACACTTGAGATTGCAATTTTTCATAGAAATTAATTTTCACACCCGCATACAGACATACTAATATAAAAAAAAATTAGACAATAAGAACAAAACAAAAATATTTTCCTAAAAAAATTGCAACATGATATAAGCACATATGATCAATGTTTAAAAAGTTCTCGGAATTAAAAGAAAAAAAAATTATTTTGGCATTCAGTAAAAATCCCAACGTTCATGTTGAACGAGAAATTACGTATTTTCAAGTTTTCGAGTAAACATTTGAATAAAAATTTAAAAGTCAAAAACTTGAAGATAAAATATTAGGAAAATTGTTTGGTTCAGTATGAATGTAGATTTAGTTAAATATGAAACTAGTATTGAAGAGCTTTTAACTTGAATATATTTCATTTTCATTGCACAATTAAAGGTCGAAAAAAAAAGTTTTCAGAAGCTTTTAACTTGAATAATTTTCATTTTTACTGCACAATTAAAGGTGAAAAAAAACATAATTTTTAATTTTTAAATAAGTTTTCAATTTATTTTGTGATCAATGTTGATAATCTTTAACTTCGAGCTCATCTATTAGTTCTCATGTAGTGAGTAAACTAGTTTATATGAACGTTTGATGTTTGGCATGGGATTGTTTCCGCTTTCGAAACGTGTTCTGATGATGGGAACCTAGAAAATTCCCGAAATAGATTTATCAACACATTCCTGAAAGGGTCAAATAATAAATTTGAAAACAAAAACTCTATAGATTATTTGTTAGGACAATATCCTAATAAAGAAATATAGAGTATGGCCTCGAACTTGAATAATTTTCGTTTGAATTTGAATTTTAACGTCTTTTTCAGACAATTGCAATTAATACTATAATTAATATGCAATTTTTTTTTAATTTAATTGTGAAAGACGTGGTAGAGAAGAATGAGTATATTTTCTAAAAATCATAACTATAACTGCGCAGTTTCTGGTATTGAACCTTCGTCAGTGACCCTGTTTTTTGAATTTTTGAATAATGTAATATTTGTTATGTTTTTATTTGTTCGATTGCGTCTATATGAAATTTTCTGTGCAATCACTGACCGTGGTATAGATAAACTGATTTCTAATGCCACATGCACTCGCACTACACGTTAGACAGAGCGCTTTAGCGCACTGAGCTATCGTCAGATCGAGTTTTGTTGTGATTAAAACTAGTTTATTCAATACACGGTGTTTTTGTTCTTGCATACATAATCTCAGAAGTACAACTCCAACAACCCAACAGTTCTATTTTTTAGAAACTTACCTCACTCTAATGTCCACTGTTTTCCCATATGTTGTAAGTGATGCCATATCTATGATATATTCTTTGTATATTCGATAGATGGCGCTTACGTAGTTAGGGAAGAATTGGCAGAGAGCAAAGTTTGATTTTTGTTTGAGTTTGAATTTTAACGTCTTTTTCAGACAATTGCAATTAATACTATAATTAATATGCAATTTTATTTAATTTAATTGTAAAGGCGTGGTAGAGAAGAATGAGTTTATTTCTAAAAATCATAACTACATTGCAAATTTTCAATTTTTTCTGAATCAGACTGCGCAGTTTCTGGTATTGAGCTTTCGTCAGTGACCCTGTTTTTTGAAATTTTGAATAATGTAATATTTGTTGTTTTTATTTTATCGATTGCGTCTATATGAAATTTTCTGTGCAATCACTGACCGTGGTATAGATAAACTGATTTCTAATGCCACATTTTCATTTTCATAAAACAATTACCTTTATACTTTTTGTGCATAGTGTTAACGTTCATACGAGTCTAGTAAAGTAGAAACAAACCTCTTAAAACTCTTTTGCAAAATGTGCTTTTAAATTGAAAAAAATATGAACAAAAAACGTGTATTTTATTAAATAAAAAAGAAAAAACTCAAGGTTTTTAAATAGAAATATAAATTTAGTAAAAAAAAAAAACGTGAACAATAAATATTTGTTGTTACACAAACATTTATTTACGGAATTTTATAGTTTTTTGTTTGTTTTATAATTGTCAAAGAAAGTTTAACACAAAAAAGTTAAATTCAGGAAAATAGTTTTAACGCTTTTGATTTCACATTTGTAACTATTTCAATTATAGTTTTAAAGAAAACTCTTAATTTACTTTTTAGTTACATCTAATGAATAAATATTCCAAATATTATTTAAGTTAAAATAAAACCTTAATGATTTTTGAAACTTTTTATTAAAGTTTTAAAGTTCTAAGGACTTGTGTGAATAGATAAATTCTATAAAAATTGTGTCATCAATTTGCACTTTTATGAACAGTTTCATCATATTTTGAAGTGTTACACTGGACGAAAATCAATGATGTTTTCCATCATATTTATGAAATTTTTCATAAATACGTTGAAGCATTTTCCCTGAGTGTATGTCAATAAGTAATGATGTAACCTATTAAGATTGCAGATTTTACTATCGAAAATAGGTAACTCTTTGAAAAATATTTTCAAATTTATAACGTCAAACAGTAATATTTATTTTTTTTTATTCTCTAAAATTTTTTCAGCAAACTACATTTTATATTTTTCATTTTAAAAATATAAATTAACACACAATAACCTTTCAAATAGTTGGTCGAGGTAAATATTGCCTTGTTAGTATATTTATTTATTTTAATAACTTTTCGACTCTTTTTTTTCAGATGTAAAAAATAGGAGTTGCAAGTAATATGATGCACCAAGCCACATAAAAAAAAATTAACCCTGTAAAAAAAATTTGAAGTGGCAAGCTTTAGTGGTCTTCATCTAGCAAAAATCTCAAAGGTTCCGTTTAGGCTTTGCGGGGTCATAAAAATGAGAGTATCCGGAAGTAGGATATTTAATTTTATTTCTATTGCCAGCTAATAAATATACAGTAATAAAAATTTAAATTTTCATCTTTTATTATTCAGGAGGTTATTTTAGCATACATTTTTTAACTAAAATCAGCGCTATAATTCCAAAAAGTAGTATAAATTTTGTATATATTTGAAAATTGTTTGCTGGGTGATTCCTACAAATTTCGTCGCAATTCGGATATAAGATCAAGGAGACAAAAGTAATAAAAAATTGGTAAAAATGGATTTCAAAGTTGCTCGAAACTTTTTTGTATTAAAATTTTTTTAATATTTTTAGTACTCCAATGGAAGGGTTAATACCAATTTGGATTTCACTTGATAACAAATTTGATTAACAATTGATTATTAATAGGTTTTTTGTTAAAGTTCTGCCTATTATGGAGGCTCTAACTTTTCTAAAACTTCGGGTTCTGATGAGATCTTTAGCCAGATCGTAATACTAGTATCAACCTAGCTAATATGATTGATTTGCTTTATTTTTGTAAATATATGGAGGTTGAAAGCTCGTTATAAATTGAAAATAATATAAAAATAATCTCGATGTATATAAAAACAAAAAACTAATATAACTGTAAAAAATATTACTTGAGCCTGAGTACAAACTAAAAATTTTTTATATAAATAGAACATTTTTGGTCTTCAAAGTTTAGTAACGTCATGATGCTTGTTAAGAAAAGACCTAACCACGTGCTTGATTACTAAGAAGACAAGAATGGAGCAAAATTGATTATTAATAGGTTTTTGTTAAAGTTCTGCCTATTATGGAGGCTCTAACTTTTCTAAAACTTCGAGTTCTGATGAGATCTTTAGCCAGATCGAAATACATACTAGCATCAACCTAGCTAATATGTTTGATTTGCTTTATTTTTGTAAATAGACGGAGGTTGAAAGCTCGTTATAAATTGAAAATAAATTTGTATATTGTTTCTTTAAAAAACCGTAAAAATTGATTTATTTTTGTTCCCAAATTTAAAACCTTAGACGGGAAATTTTTAACGGTGAATTTCACGTTTAAGGGTTAAAAAAGGTACCCATTCTTATTTATTGTGTCATCTCTCTCACTTATTTAAATTTTATGGCAATCTGAGCACATCAATCAGCGGTGCTTCTTTGTTAGAATTAAATAAATAATAGTTCCTACCTTTGTTTTTTTTTTACTGTGTACCGTAATCGGTTAACCGGTTTTTTATTTTCAAATTCGAGCCAGTTTCGAAAATTTAGCATTTTCGAATATTCGAGAAGGCATTTTTTTTTTGGGTAGGAAAACCGGTTAGTTTTTTAACAGTATAGTTCACTTGAAACCCCAGCAAAACCTCTTAAAATGCGTTATATTTATACGAAATAAAAAATTCAAAATTTATTTTTCATATTTTTTGGCATAGAAAATTTCGCTCAATTCATCAAAATGTATATACACAAACAAAAAGTCGGTAGTGAAAGGGTTAACTTAATTATAACACAATTCAATACAATCACGAATGAATGGTATCACTTTCTTTTGTATACCATAGTTTTGTACTCATACATACAAATGAATTTAATAATAGGTACACATACAATCAAACCATTACATACATACACATATGTAATACTAAATTCAATATTAAATGCAATTGATATCAAACATGCATGAATGAACGCAATCAACTAGGTTTAGTGTGTATGTAGTAGTGAGTTAGTGTTTGATTGCATGTATGTTTGTGTGGGTTAGTCTATGTATTTTTAAGTACTTGTGTATAGAATGTTATGATCAGAGAAGACAAAAATGCTTTTTTGTAGCTTATTTTGCCATTTTTACTGAACATTTTTGAGCTATAAAATTGCTTTTTCAGATATTCTTCGCTTTAAATCCTGTTTTTATCAAAATGTTTATCTTTTTTTTTTAAAGTGTAACTTTTTTGTCTTATTTGGTAGTTTTGCTATTTTTCAATAAACACAATGGATTTTTGCCATCTTTGCCTTCTCTGGTTATGATATACAAAATGTATGTGCTTGTGTTTTTGTTTATATAGTTAAATGTGTATTTGAAACTTGTATTATTATAAATTCTAAACACAATGTAAATTGCACAAACTTCTCATTAGCGTACAATACTTCTGTAGTTAAATATTTGTACATAAATTAGTATTTCGAGTGTGTCTTGTAATTAACGTTAATATTTAAAATATTTAACTTAATTTCATAAAATAGATTTATTCAATTAGAATTCAAAATACAACTTTAAATTATTTGATAAATTAAAAAGAAAAAATTGAGGGGCTTAGAGAACAAGGGGTTACAGTGACTAAAATTGAATATTGAGAAAAAAGAGCTTAAAGTTAAATTGCAATAAAAAATGTTGGATGCTATCAGGAGTATACATTTTTTAATAAGAGAGATCCTGAGATATATTTTATTCTAACAGGTTAAAAAATATCATCTTTTATGTGCACACATAGCCAAAAATAACAAATTGAAGTAAGGAAAATAGTCCACTTATACCACTTCTGCTCTATTTTTTTTTTTTTTTTAATTTCAAAATAAATGAACTGTACCCCAAAAAATTCTTGCGGAAACTACACAGTAGTAAATCTGCAAATTGTAATGAAACTTGGACATTTTGTCGAGGACAAAAAAATATTAGACCTGTATTCTTTTTAGGTGCGCAATCGCAACATATTTGTATGAGAACATGTCAAAATTTTTTTTATACCTACTAATAAAGTACTGAAGAAAACAAAAATTTTGCCTATGCGATAGACTTGGGCGACGTCAATTACATATTTCATAATCATTCACTTGAGAAATTTTTCTATATCATTAATAATTTCAGACCTACGCTCACAGTTGTGGGCTTAAAAATCCTGGAATCGCAGGATTTTATTTAAACAACGAAAACAAAAAATAAAACATAAAATGTTTATTTACCTATCCAAATTTTGAAAATCATAATTTAACTTTTATAATATTTCACAAAAGTAAATAGTATATCTAATCTAATTTAAAAAAAAATTTCATAAATTTTAATAACTAAATCAAAAATTCGCTTTAAAAGAAAAATTTGAAATCATTTTTTAACCTTCCGACATAACTTAATTAAAATACTTTTAAATTAATAGACTGATGAGAATATTATTTTATTTTTTTAAGATCATTAATAAATTGAAGTTTTACATCGTAAACTTATTAAAGACATAGATCCGCTGGAAGTTTTTCAACCAAACTTCGCAGATTTATAGACAAATGCTTGATTAAGTAATTTGTGTATTCTTTTTGCCCTATATTGAAATATTTGCAAAAAAAGTTGAAACTTTTACAGAATATAAATAATAGACGATTGAAGATATTTAAAAACATTTAATTTTGTATAAATTTGTTAACAAATCTTTATTCAAATATATATAAAATTTTAATTTTTTAAATTAATAATGGAAAAATAATGTGGATTTTGACAATTTTTTTTAAATTGTCATATGGTAACCCTGGCATTATAATTTTTATAAGTATTTTAGTGATTTAATAAAAACCAGCCATTATTTATGTTTTGAGTCAAAACGAAATAAATTTTGGAATATTTTAGACTTTCTGAATTTAAAATTCATGGTCCGAACGGTCAGATTATCCTAAGCATGACCGATGAACTAATTTTCATATTGTATCATTAACATAACAATAAAAAATATGTAAGATTAGGCTTTTCTATATTTTTAAATAATTTTTGAAAAAGGTCCCATCAAAAAGTGTAACAAATAGATTTTTTTTTTAAATAATTACTTGGCAACTCTGAACAACAATCTTACACAAGTTTTTATTTGCATCCCAGCAAAAAATAACGTGGATTTCGTAAGCAGTAACTACATTTGTATGCTTCCAAAATAGCGCTTCACCGCCTTGCATACAATAAAGCAATTACGGAAGGCATTCTGTTGTGCTTCCAAAATGCCCTCTTTGAAGCAGGGTATCGAACTTTAAGTTGGCAACACTTTTTTAACTGACGGCCATTTTGTCAGCTGTCAAGTGATTTATATTAATTTGGTTTGGCATTTCAACATGAACAGACTGACGTCTGAAATTGTGCAAATTTATTTTGAAAATCATGGTTCTGTTCGAAATACGTATCGCGCACTACATCCATTTTACGGTCAACATAATCGTCCATCAGAGCAATTAATTCGATTAACTATGTAATGTTTTCGCACCACGTTTACTTTAAATGATAATATGCATCCACAGAGACGTCGTGCAGTGCGTACAGAAGAAGTCATTGCAGCTGTATAGCGTAGCGTAGAGAAAGACCCCAATCACTCTATCCGCCATCGTGCTCAGGAATTGGAACCATGATTACTGACTTTTTCGTTCATCAATTGAACAACCATGATGTACAGGAGCTGTGGTGTCAACAAGATGGCGCAACATGTCACACAGCTCGTGCCACAATTGATTTATTGAAGGAATGGTTTGATAACCGCATAGTTCCACGTTTCACGTTATTGCCAATATACTGCCACAAATGTTGGAAAAAGTCATCGAAAATTGGACCTCCAGATTAGTGGGCATTGTGGTGTAATGGTTAGCGCGTTGGACTGTTAGACAGATGGTCCCAGGTTCGATTCCTGGTGACGACAACATCAATTTAGAAAAATAATATGTATGAGTTTTCTATCACTTATATGTATCGCTGCGCCCACTTTCGGTGTTCCCATAGCACTTAACCCCACCGAAGTAAAATAATGA
>CM037853.1:11738102-11911221 GCA_021234595.1 Delia radicum | reverse complement strand
TATGCATCGCTGCGCCCACCTTCGGTGTTCCCATAGCACTTAACCCCACCGAAGTAAAATAATGAATCAGGGCTATGAAACATAAAAAGCTTCAATAATTCGAAAACTCTACAGCTGGCGAGCAACAATGTTCTAAGACTTATCTACTCGCGCAATACAGTGTTGCCATTTTTGAAGCCCTTGATCTTTCACCACCTTTCATCTCTCCACTATCCACCTTCCAAAGAAAGCAACACATTAATTAATAGAAAGAATTCCCCTGAGTGGTGCTTCTCTTAAAAAAAAAAAAAAAAAAAAAATATTCTCAACATATAAAAAAAAGTCTTGTTATTGCATAAGAAAACGAAACACTTGGTCAATAATGCGTTACTAGCTTTTGTTTGTTTTTCATATTGTAAGATGTGAATCGAATGAGAAATAAACAAAAATCTAAAAATAGTATATTTGTGTTTATTAGTGTTTGTCACTTCTGATTAAAATATGCGTACATTCGAGGCCACACTTGGTTGTGTTCGATAAGCGACCATGACTTCGTATTGTTACGTGTGAATGTAAGAAGAAACGCAAGCCGGCAGATTGTTGAAAAATTATCATATATAGACAATCTCACAATTATAACACACAAAAAAATAATACAATTTTAAATGGAAATCACTGATGTCGCCTGTCCATTAAAACTGCAGAACCTAATCTAGTCTAATTTGAAAATTATTAGTGTTTATAATTTTTGAGAAACACGTTTATTTCTCTTCTTAACCTCAAATTTCTAAAGTAAAATTTTCTATTGAATTATTTTATTTGAATGTTTTATATGAACTGAAATCATAAATAAATTTGTTCCGAAATCCCAAAAAATCCCGGGATCCCGAAAAATCCCAGGATCCCGATAAATCCCAGAATCCCGGGATGCAGTATTCGGTATTCGGGATTTTAAAATCAGTTCCGTTTGGCACCCCTACTTGAAACAAGGGATTTAAGTGTTCATATACTTCTTGTGCTCCCATCGAAACAATTTATTTGAGAATTGGCCGCCTATATCGTACCGGATGGCAATTCCACAATGAAATCTTGTGCCCTAAACTTGTATCAACTACACCTACTAATTGCAATTTTAGAAAAATGGGACTGATCCTCTCAAATAATAATTAAAGCATACACAATAAAATCTAATTTACATTTCATAATCATGATTAACACAATTTTTACACGAAAAATTCGGCTACATTTAGTTTTCTATATTTTCTTTTTGACTCTTGTTTTGTTGTTCTTGTAGACTAATTTCTGTAATTGCATCTATCTGCCGTTTTTATTGTCGTTCATTTGCCTGTATGTCGGTTGGCAGGAGGTTTGGTTGGTATATTGGGTGTTTGCCTAGTTGTAGTCGATTTAAAAAGGCACAGCAGTTGTTGTTAATGTATTGTTGCTGCAACAATACATTCATTCATTTTATACATACATTAGCATTTTTTTGCGGTGTGAAATGTTTCCGTTTTTAACGCAATATATGTGTTGTAAAAAATTTATGATATACTCACCCAAAAAAAAAAAACCAACAACAATTCACACACTACAATACACAAAACAAAGGGTAACAAAAAAAAATCATGCAACCAAATTGCATATGTTACACACTTTGTTTCAATAATGAAATCGTTCATTGACAAAAAAAATTTAAAACAACGCAAAAATACCAGCACTGCAAAATTTACGGAAATGCTTACAATACATAAACATACGAATATCCTCATGCAAACATGTACGTAGCCACCATATATATGGAAAGTTCGCATGTTATTTATACCAACATTTTAAGAGTGTGAGTAATGTGGTCGCACATATATGTTCAACATTTGTTAAAAGTGTTAAAAGTTGACAGTATGTTACATAACCGGCAAAGTTTACAAAATTCTTATTGTACATTTAAAAATTATTACACAATTAAAAATTAAAAATTTTATAAATTATAGCATGTACACTCTAATTTCTGTTTAAATTTACCCAACTTATAGTAGGAAACTGTACTTCTACTTATAGTAGGAACTGTGCTTCTACTGTATTCCATAATGTGTGTAAATTTAAGTTTAAGTATGCCTAATAACGCGTTGAGTAAAGTAATGCAACGTTTTATTATTTTGCTTTATTTATTTATTAAAAAAAACGTTTATTTAGATATAATTAAAATTGCAAAGTAAAATAAGTAAATAAACGGAAAAACGGCTAGACTAAGGAAAATACCACTAACTACTGCGGGATTATAAATATTCATACCGAGTTTTCATTCACGGTAACTAATTACAGTTATTCTAAATCTGAATTATAAAAAAAATTATAAAACAGAATATCAAGATAAGCTGGATTAGAAAAGCAAGACCAATACAAGTCACTTTTACTAGAAAAAATAACCAAAAGTGTCTAAAATGTTGTTGATTCAATTCATAAAGGACTGGCAAAGCATCACTTTTTAATATGATAGATGTTCAGAACAATTGAAGGGCCTATTGTAAAACATGATAAGCCCAATTATTGTTTTATAGATTGCGCTGTTTGTACGCCATCTATTTGATTAATATTTGATAGAAGTTTCGTTTATAAACACTTGTACAAAGTACCTAGAGTATAAATGTCCTGTAAAAGTCATATTTTTTTTTGCATCTGTTCAACCTTTGGAAAGCGAAAGCGAATCAAAAATAAAATGTGGCTTATAAAGTTTTCACAACAAGCACTTCAATTATTCGATTTTATCTCTGACCAAAACCACTAAATATAAACGGACATATTAGTAATTAGTTTTTATTATATTTCTAATTTAATTTCAGATATTGTACCAGAGCTATTATTTATTCTCCTCAAATACAGCACGAAAAATAAAAATATATTGAATTAAATATTTTTTTTGCTTCTGTTTGAAAAAAGTTTGACAACTGCTAAGGCAGTGAGTTCAAATACCAGTACGACACCATAAAATAAAAAGTTTTTCATATATAGCAATATAACAATATAAAATACTTTGTGCAATTGACACATAAATTAACCACTGACGAGTCCCAGGAGGGGGACGAAACTGCGGCAGTCTGGTGTATCCCTTGTGTCCGTAAAAATGTTTTCTTCTTCCTGCAAGAGACTTACTAAAGTAATAATCTACAGTAATTAATTAAAATTAATACTATTGTCATTATCTGACGGTTGCAAAACACTTTCTAACAAAAATATACACATTTAATGTAAGTTTACATATTAAGTGTTTAAAATGCAGAAACATGTTTACCAGCATACTTAATACCACAATTTGTGTGCGTTATTGCTATCAAAAATTCAGTATATTATTTTCTTAAAGCAGTTTGTGCTACAAATTTACTACCATTATAGCAAGCATTTACCAGCATTTTTAGAGTGTAGTATTATTTTGTGTATTTTTATTTTAAGTTTGAAGTATTAAACATAACTATTCACCGCCCTCATCCACAGTGAGACATACCACAAAATTTTGGGAAATAATTCGCTCATTTCTCACTTAGTAGCCAAATTGCAATGAAATTTGGAACAGGCATTAGTGACATAAGTTCCCAAAATAGGGAACTTTTTGCATATAGCATATTTTGTGCTCGTTATTTTTTTGTTACTTATCCGATTTAAAAAAAAAACTAACATGTATGGGTTATCTCTAATAGTTCCCTAGATATTATAATTTGAAAATGTAAAATTCAAAATTTGGTACGATTCAGGTCCATAGACCAATTTCTTTTTAAAAATATATGTTATTTAGCTAAATAAATTTTTGATTAAATAAAAAAAAAAAAAAAAAAATTATACAATAACTAGTAAACCGGTGGTTAAAAACAGGCCTAATGATATAAATAAATTGTTCCAAAGTTGAAACTTCAGATACTCACAGTTATATTTGAACAATGGAAAAACAAGTACAAGAGTAGATGTAAGCAGAGACCCACACACTTCTATTGAACATCTCTTTGTTCGTACCAAATAAAATACACACAACTGATACATACTATAGAGTAACTTATTTAAAGAGATGGAATACCTCTCACGTGCCTCTCGAAAAAAGTCGAGCTCTGCCCAACTCAGTAATTTCTCGTTAAAATGAGTCGGGCAGCAAAATTTTCTACAAAAAATGTGTCGAGTTGCAACATTTTGTTGAAAGCCTTTTCTTGGTAGTTCAATATTTTTGAAAAATAAACAAGTTTTCGTTTGCCGTTTCGATATGAAAGTTAGATATGTTTTAGTTATAACATAAATCAATAACAAACCAAATTACAATTAATAAATACGAGGGCGGAATCAATAAATCCGTGAGTTTTTGAACGAAACACAGCAAAAAAAAAATTTATTTTCAACATAACTCCTTTTAGCTCAATACACTTAGTCCAACTTTTCATCCAATTTTTGTATCCCTTCCAAAAATATTATTTTTCGAGGGTCCATAAAATAGGCATTTGTTTGATTAATAAATTCATCGTTGGAGCTAATCTGTTTCACCGAGCTATTTCTTTAGGTTTGGAAATAGGAAATAGTCACTGGGCTGAAGCCGGAAAATATGGCGGATGAGGTACCAAGTTCGTAGCCCCATTCGTGGAATTTTTGTCATGAGACTGCACACGTGAGCACCCGTGTATTTCTTGATGAAAAATAACTTGATTATCCCGCGGGCATCTCAAAAACTGTTGCCATCACCTTATTAGCCACGATTACGTTTATGGCAATGAAGAGCAAACGCGGCACCCAACTTGCAGACAGCTTTCTTAGACCCATCTGATCATTTAAAATCGAATCCACACTACCATATGAAAATGCCTATGACATCAACAATCTCATGCACTTTTACTCTTCGATCGGCCAACACCATATCGTGGATTTTTTCGACATTTTCGGGTGTATTGACCTCAATTGGCCCGCCCAGAACGTTCAGCGTCATTTGTACTTGTGCGACCATAACGAAAGTCAGTAAACCACTTTTTTACCATTGAAATCGATGGTGCGAGTCGCCATAGTATTTATGAAGCTTTTCCTTGGTTTGATTGACGGTTTTTTTTCGCAAAAAATAATGTTTAATGAGCACTCGAAATTCACGTTTTTCCATTTTAAAAAAAATCACGAGGTTGTTTTGAACAGCTGTTTAAACGCAAAGTAAATGTTGGAACTTGCTCAAAATTTGACAGTAGTCAAACAGTAACATGTGGTACTTGATGGGAGCAGTGTTGCATTTCATATAACTACAAGGGAAGTTCGAAAAGTCGAGGACTTATTGATCCGTCCTCGTATGATAAATGATTTTAAGTATGTTTTTTTTTTTTTTTTGTAAAAAAAATTCTTTCTCAATTTCATATAAAAATGTATTTATATTTTTTTGTAGAAGGCACTTGATAAATATAATCTTCACTTTTTAGAAAAGTTTATCGCAGTATCTTCAAGAGTAAAGTGTATTCTAAGAATTTATCTTTATTCTGAATAATTAGAAAGCGTAAATCGTATGATAAAAGGCAGCATTAAGAGCGGTTTTCTCAAAATTGTGACAAGATGAAAAAATTTGGACACCGGATTTGGAATCAGGGCACATATCGTCATTCAAACCAAGGAATCTTGTCGAGGTGTGTTATTTAAATAATTCATTTTTAATATTTTTTAAAAAATTAAGAAAAATCCTGAAATGAAAGAAATTATAATATTTTACATTTAATCATTTAGTACCTGCAGACAAGCCTATTTGTCATCGCAAGATGCTCATGAAAATGTACAGTGTATTTTAAGAGAAATCATGAAATAAATAAAATAAATAAATAAAAACAAAAATCTGCTATTAGTATAAAACATTCATTTAAACAATTTTAGTTAATTTTGAAGACCTATTATATTAATTTAAAATAACCGACTTCAAATATTAAATGTATACGAACAAGAACTAATGTTTGTTGGTAGTTTTTTCTACATTCCATTCTGTTATTTTTAGACAATTCTAAAGAATTGTCAACAGTCAACAATATTTAATACATATTCAAACATTTCAATTTTACCCAACACTCATACGCACTGCTGGATAGCTATTTTAATAAATCGAAATTCTGAAAATTGTATTTCTCTTTGGTTAAACGTCAAAACGTCCTTTACCATTTAAAAGAAAAAGTCTTATTTTTTGCATATTCTTCGTGCTGTGCGATAATTTGAACTTTCTGTTCTCGTCTTGTTTTTGTATGTGTTTTTATTTTTGTTCTTCATTTTCATTGTGCTTTCTTTAAAGCAACAAGAAACCTTTATGCCAAAAACAATTGTCACCCTTGAAAAGGTGGAAAATATAACAGATAAAGATCTGTTATAAAATGTTATTAACAACAGCGTGAACAAGCAGGCTTTCAAAAGTTAAGATTTTTCGTAATTAATTAAAACATTAAAAAACTAAAGTGTTTAATATTGAAGTAACTTAAAGGCATAATGCTATAAACACATAGACCACAGCAGGCTACAGAGCTACACGACTACAAATGCCGTTCACTGCAATCGTCGCCGTGTGGTCAGCTACTTATTATTTTGGAAACGACAGCAATATAGTATACAGTATGCAGCTGTTTTTTATCCAAATTAATTTTTATTTCAGTAGTGCCAATTACATCTTTTTTTTGCTTTATTAAAATAGAACAACATTCATGGTTGTAGACATGTATATAAAGTTGACTTAAAAATACAATTACTTATTTATAATACATTATTATAACGTTAAAATAAATTTATCTAACCCCTCTTGAATATTAATGGAATTATAGCATTTAATGTTGTGACGTTTTTTGTGTTTAACAATATTAAATATTTTTAAGCACTAAATTGTTACATACAGGTATCCCTCGATTTACGCGGCACGTTGGGACCGAAAAAAACCGCGTAATTCAAAACCGCATAAATAAAGGTTCTATATCAATACAAAATTCTGTTTTGGGACTAGCAGTATAATAAACCGCGCAAATTAAAACACTAACTTCATACAAAATTCAAGTTTAGGACCGAATTTCACATTAACGTCTTCGTGCACTTTAAAGAAGTCTGTTTATTCGCTTTTGCTTTTTTTGCTGTTCCTGTTGTTTTAAAAGTTCTTCGTATGATGCCAACGATTTTTTTATTGAACACTGAAATAAATCTGATCGATTTGTACAAGGGTCATTATCAGTGGAAAATTTTATCAAATCCTGAGCCATTTGTATAAAAGTTTTTAACTTAGAAGAATCAAAATCCCTCACAGGGGTCCGTGGCTAATTCAATGAGATCTTGTTCTGTCAATCTGAAACATCATTTATCATCTCCAATATATAGTCATCCACAATGTTTTCAAATAATTCAGATGTTTCAATTACTTGTAGTATTTGGGCAACTTCCGCTGTTAACGGAGTAAACAACATTATCATTAGGAACAACTTCCGCCCATAGTTTTTTCCAACAACCATTTAGTGTAGACTCTTAAGGTTTTTTATAGATTGAGATGTTACAATCAACGCACGTCAAAATTGAAAATTCTTTCCATAAATCTGAGAGACTTTTGTCTGGCATTTTTTTCCAATAAATCTAAAATAAATTGTAGGAAATCTTTATGTAATACGATTTGAAACGTTGCTATAATTCCCTGGTCCAATGGTTGCAAAAGAGAGGTTGTATTGGGGGGGCAAAAAAAAAGACTTCAATATTTGGGTGTTTTATATTTTTTGGGTGACAGGGAGCATTATCAATTAAAAGCATAATTTTAAAATCTAAATTTTTGTTTTTCATGTAAGTTTCTGTTTCTTTTGCAAAAAATATTTTGGAACCAGTTCTCAAACATTTTAGTAGTAACCCACGCCTTTTTATTTGCCCTCCAATATACGGGAAGTTTGGATTTATTAACATGCTTCATGCATCTTGGGTTCATGAACTTATTTAAAACAAAGGTTTCAGTACAAAATCTCCTGACGCATTGGAACACATCAAAAGTGTTACTCTTTCTTTAGACTGTTTGTGACCGGCGGCGGTAGAATTTTTATCCAAACAAAAGAGCGTTTTTGGTATCGATTTCCAAATCAACTCAGTCTCGTCAGCATTAAACACTTGGTGGGGATGATAACCGCCATCTGTTATTAATTGGAGTAATTTATTAGGAAACTCTTCTGCAGCAATTTTGTCTCCGGATGAGGATTCTCCCTGTATAAGTAGACTACGTAAACCAGCTCTTTTTTTGAATTTTTCGAACCAACAATTACTTGCTAAAAATTTACTTTTACAAGATGTGTCATCTCGTTGTTCTAAACCATCATATATTTTTAGAGCTTTTTGTTTGATAACATTAGTAGAAAGAGGAATGTGTTTATCAATTGCATCTTCAATCCAAATAATTAATAATTTGTCCATTTTTTCTATTAAACCATCTCGGATATAGGATACACGTTTTTCAGTATCAGAAGATCCAGCACAAACACTTGTTCGAATTTTTTTATAATTTTTTTGGATTGTTCTTACTGTTGATTCATTCAAATTCAGGGATTTTGCTACAGATGCTATCTTTTTCTCCCTTCTGCAATCGATTCAAGATATTTATTTTATCTTGCAATGACAAAACCTTCCTTTTAGGATTTGCATTTGATTTTACTGGTGGCATTTCTGAAATAAATAATATTTTACACAAAACCACAGCAAATTGTTTATTTTTTATTACCTTTAAAGTTTTTTTTCCACTGCAAATTAAATTTAACCTCTTCTTTTTTTGCAAACAGCTGATAATGTTTAAAAAAAAAATTGGGGTAATGCGCGCAATTAGAGGGTTGCCACGTATTTTTAAATCGCGTTATACTAAAAACGCGTAATAAAAAAACGTGTTATAACGAAAATGGTCACTATTATTAAATCGCGTTATATCGAAAAACCGCGCAAATAAAGTACCGCGTAAATCGAGGGATACCTGTATTTTGTTTTATTGTCAACACTATTTTTGTTTTGCAGCCAACAAAAATAGAAATTATCCTAAGTTGACTACAGCGGCAAAAGTAGTCGGGTAGCCGTGTAGTTGTGTTGGTGCCAAAATAATCGTTTCATATAAACGTGTGTATTTTATTTTTGACAGGCTGTAGTCGTGTAGCTGCAGTCGTCTATGTGTTTTATAGCAATACTGTTTTTATTTTAGAAACAAAAAAAAAAAAAAAAAAACATTCAATTAAAAAAAATGGTAAAAATGTGATATACTAAAAAAACGCACATCAACGTCATCAAACGTCTAAATGACACTTGTGAAGTAAACATTGTAACATACAGTTTAAAAATCACAGTGTGGGCTTGTCATGTTCTGTTGAATCGCGTTTAGAAACATTTAAAAGGCTTGACAGATTTTAGTTGTTGAATTTTGTGTATGTTAATACAGTAGATATCGGATATAAGCACATCTCATATAAGAACAAATCGCATATAAGAAAGATTAGCAAAAACACCGAGCCTTTTTGCCTATTCTCAGTGTAAAAATTGCTTCATATAAGAAAAACACGTATAAGAAAAACACTGATATAAGAAATGTTTGTCAAACACCAAAGCTGACAAACGTATCTGAAATGGTTTCATATAAGAAAGTATTTAAGATTGTTGTCAAACTGTGAACTGATTTTATTTTAGTTATTTTGTTTTTTTATATACTGAATTGTTTTGTTTAATAAAATGTTTTTCTTTAAACTTTTTTTTTACTTTTCATTTAAACATTTTAATTTTAGAGAATATATTCGTATAAGAAACAACTTTCTTATATCCGATATTTCCATATAAGAAAAAATCGCATATAAGAACGAAATCTCTGGCTTTTTTTGAGTTTCTTATATCCGATATCTACTGTAGCAACAATCTATTGCATGGATTTATTCAATTATATTGAGTTTTTAATTTCCTTTTTGACGAGATTATTTTTTAAATACTTTTTAGTATAAAATGATTTTTTATAGTTGGTGTTTGGCGCATTCCCAAAAATTTCGGTTAGATTTTTATCGTTTTTGGAGTGGATGTGTTTGAATTCCATGTATAGTTATTACATTGAGGTTCAATGATATTATGATATATGTGATGTATAAAGTTCTTGAAAATTCTGTGAAGTTCGCTTTGTATAGCTGATCAAATTTCAACATTTTTAGCAAAACGAAAAAAAAAATAACTTATGTTTAAACTGCTCTAACTTTTTAAGTAATTATACGATTTTTTACAAGTTTTATCTCATACACTAAGAAAAAAAATCTGTAATGTCTAATGAAAACTTCGCTGTTAAACTGGAAATTTAACTATTTTCCGCCTTGCGGAATTTTTTGCTAGATTTACCAACACATATCTGCTGAACTGCAGTAAAATGCAATTAGTAGAAAAAATTAGTAGCCGCTACTAAATTTTAGTAAAATTTCAGTAAACTTCAATTTAAAATTAATTTGCTAAAATCTGCAATATATTTTCTAAATTTAAGTACATCAAATAGAACTTCACAGAATAAAAATTAAAAAAGTAAAATAAAATGACTTTGTTTTGCAATTATTTACACTTTTTTTCCTAATAGATGAACATTATTTCAATTTTAACACTGTAATAAAGAAAATTATTTGTTTAATATATAAATGTTTTTTTTGTTGTGATTAGCAAAATTTTTGGCAAGTTTAGCAACTGGTTTTCAAAAATTAGTAAGACAATTTGCTAAAATCAGTAGCACAAATTAGTACAAAATTCAGTTATTTAAAAAATGATAATAAAAAACCGGCAAGCCTTTTTTAAGCGGTCGATTTTATGTATTTTTAAAAAAATTTCCAATAAAATTTAAATTTTTTACAAATTCAAATTATTTCCAGCTCAGAATTGTAAATTGGTATTTTATCTTACCAACCTATGAATATGACAACAATACGTTGATTTAATGATGTGCTATGGGCAAAAAAGTTAAGGGGGGTGACAACCTGTACGCCTCTCCCTTACTAAAAATTACTACAAAAATAGTAAAGTGCGATTGAAAATTTATTGTACTAACTCTCTTTTCTGAGTGTAGGGAAGATTGGATCTTTTGCTTCTTGTTTGCTAGAAAATTAAACAGTCTCCTTACAGAAAGTTTTCAAAAATACCAAACACTTTTTTTCGCGAATATTAAAAAAGCTGCATCATCGATTTTTCTTACAAGGGCGGTATCCTGACCCAAACTCGCAGATTTTAATGAGCTTTGGAGATGTTGTAAAGCATAAAAAAAGGGATACGTATTTGTTTTAGCTGCCCGATCTCACGTTCAAGGGGTAAAAAAGTGGGGCTCACAATTAACTTGTTTTTGCATGAAAACTTGTGTATAATTTAAGAAAACTAGATTTATTTATACACTGGGTTGAAGTACTTAAGAAAACAAAAATTTGTATACCCATATTGCCTATATAGCGGACACAGAGTTGCCACATTTTTTAATTATTTGAAATATAGGGGAAAAAGTCTCTTTAGTAACAGTCGCCTAAAAACCGAACACCCCCTCGATTAAATTAAATGGGCATTACTATGCATTATTTATAGCTTAATACACCTACAATTGCTTAATAAAATGCCAGATTTATCGTTGCTCAAATCTAATTTTTTTTAATAACAAAAGTCTTTGGATATAATTTAAAATTTTTATTTAGTCGACATTAGTGCTTTTGTAAAAAGTCAACAGATGTTTTTATTTTTTAATTTAAAGAAAAAATGTTTGTGACTTATATCTCAAACTCTTTCGAAAGTGTTAAAAAAAATATTTGTTTTGTTGTAAAAGAAATTAAAATATTGCATACAAACTATGATTTTACATGGAACTTTCACAACGTGTATGCTAGAATTAATGAAAATATGTCATATACTTTATAAAATTTTCATTGGATTAATGAAAGCATTTATTAAACTTGTTTAATGATTGATGAACAGTTTATAAAGAAAAGCTTTTTTCGTTCTTTGGTACATTTTTTAGTTATCATACCCAGTAAAACATTTTCGTGTTTTTAGAAGCAGGATAAAACAAATGCGTTGATGTAAATGCTTACTATTACATAATATTTAGAAGCAGCAAAAGAAACAAACCAAAGTTTTGAGCTTACTGTTTTCCCTAACAAGGAGGCATGTTGTAAGCAGCTTACCCTAATCCCTTACAAGGATGCAGGTTGTAATGCAGAAAGTTATATATCGTGGATTATAAACGATCTGTAAAAATTTTCCCGAGTGATTTCCGATTGCGTTTGGTGTTTTTTAATATAAAATAAAAAATAATTAGTCATTTACCGCTCCACGTGCTAGCGGTAAAATAAATAAAATAATTATATTATATGATAAAAATTGAACCACAACAAAAAACTAATAGAATTTTATGTAGAATAAATTATTAGGTATATTCATATTATTACTTTTAATCGTAATAATGTACGAGTAATATAACTTATAAAAGCCAGTAATAAAATCACTGCGTTTTATAAGTGCTGAAATCCTCGCTTATTTTGCCCAAAAGTAATGCTTCCAAGTGGGAATTCGCCATATAAAAATCATAGCATATGTAAGCAGGTTTGTAAGGGATTCTTTTGGGCTTACTCCCTTACAAACCTGCTTGCATGTAAGCAAATCATCGGACTCATCTTCATCCACACCTTGGCTTGTCGATTTTCGGATTTCCGTTACACTATTTCTGAATGTTACATATTTCATTAATGTTACAGTAAGTTTTTTACTTGAATTTGCCACAAACCTCCTTCCTTTCTCATAATCTCTAGTTTCCGTATTACGTAGACAAAATCAAATCTATTAGCAGCGATAACAACTAGGGGCATTAATGTTAAAAATGAGAATTTTCTAGTTCCTTAGAGAATCCTGAAAGCATCCTTGAACATCAGGAAGCATTTTTTTATTAAAATTGTTATATTGAATTGAATTGTTATATTGAAATTATATTGAAACGGCTGAAAAATTGGAGATTTTTTGAAATTATTTTAAAATTGCATTAAAAACATTTCAAAAATTACATAAAAATCTTTTTATCTCGATCGAGAAGCTGCTTTTAATAATTTTAATATGCAGACTCGCAGAATTTTTAAATATTTTTTATATTTGACCATATTTTTGACAAAAGGCCCTGTAACGAACTTTTAATACACAGAACGTAGTGTTTTTGGAGGCTTTTTAAAAATGTTTCAGCTCAAGGGAAATTATTGCTAGGGCCGAAATATTTTGGGAGTCATCATAAAACATGTTAATCTTTATTCTCAGGAGGGATGGTGGGGGGAGGAGGGTTCCCATCTTGCATTTATTTAAAAAGCCTCAAATTGAGGCACTCGAACTTACCCCAGCAAAAATAATGCGAAGTAGTTCAAAAGACACAACATTTTCATTACACACAAAGTAGCTATTACTACTGATTTTTCTGATCTAATGCTGGCCCTTTTAGATCAGTTCCTAAACTTAGCACATAACGTCATCATATACAAGACTAGTAGACCATGTCACGAATGTTCGGTTACAATTCGGTATTTGACATAATCGAATGGAACCGGGAGTTTGTGTCTTTTAACAACTATTTTCTTTAATCTAGATGTTGCTTTGAATTATTGTTTTATGACCTTTAAATTTGAAAAACAATGCTTACAAAATATCAGACTTAACAATGGTTTTCTTTTCATTTGAACGAAAAACTAGTATTTCGCATTGTTTTTAAAGCTAGAAAGCTTGTTTAAAAGTTTTTTTTAATTATAACATTTTAAGCACTCCTGCAGCTACATATTATCCCTCAGCAGAAAAGATGTGACTTGACATCATACCTTAATCACTAATTAAAATAACAAACTAAGTTCTATGAAAAAGAACACCCAAAATACAATCTTTCATAACCTTACACATAGTACTTTTAATAAAGTGAAGTTTGAGGAATTTGCATTACCTCCGTCCTTTGACAACCCAATGTTAAAATCTTGCGTGATTCACCTCAATTTGCACTACATCTGAATCCGTATATGTGATGATTTTTACTACATCTTTTTCCACTCTTTTTTTGCTGGGACCTTATAAGTGTAGAAAATATTTGATTTATGTTCCCATTGTTCGGCTTTTTTTTTCACTTTTGATCTTTATTAATTATTGTAGAACTAGGTGCAAATTTGTGATAAATTGTGGTGCCCCAAACAATCCGAATTTTAAACTGTTTGGTATCCTGTTCAAAATATTAAAATTACAAATTATACAAAAACTTAAAATTTTTGTAAGGAAAAAATGGATAAAGTTTTTATAAAAAAATGAGAAAATTAGATGACATTCGCGGCACAGAAAAGGTTAAATTTAAGTTTAGAAAATAAAGATCAACTTCCAATTTATCCATGTTTAAAAAATTTTAAAGAGAGAACAATTTCGAAAGTGCATCTAAAAATTGAATTTGCATTAAATATGCATATTGTTTTGAAATGCATTTTTTTATTGCATTAGTGTGATAAAGGACTGTGGTAAAAATCGGACGCTTTCTGAATCAGCGAAATCCGAAAAGAACTTTCTAATACACGGCTCTTCAAAGTTACATCCCTATGGGGAATGAGGAGTCAATTGACCTTAAAGTGACTGGTTAAAGTAGGACTTATCACAGGACTGGTATAATTTAATACTGAAGTGGGTTAACCAGTGTCAATTGTTTTAAAATTACCAATCCTGTGACGGGTAAAGGGAGGACATACCACTAAACCAGAATGCTTATTAACAAGAAAAAGCCAGTTGGCCAGAATTTTACTCATTGGAAGCTGTTTAGTTTTCGTTTATTTTATACGACATGACCCTTTTGCGACAGTCTTGTGGTATGCCCATCTTTGGTTAGTCCTGTGGCATGCCACTATGTAGTTTAAAGCAGGACAAATGACCCCCTCCTATGACAAGCCAATGTTAAAGTTGTCAGTTGTTTACATAGGGTATAGTTTAGCAGAGGGCCGCTCTCTAGCACGAAGGGACCGATCCTGTGGCACACACAGGACCGGTCTCATTCTCCATAGGGATATTTCTAGGATTTTATGAATTTTTTTAAAAATTGAAAACGTGATAAAATCACGAATTTAGAGATGTGTTATATAGGCTCCATAGAGAACATTGGTCTTATGTGTAATAATTTATAAGTTTTTATATTTATTTTTTGATGAAAAATTTGTCTTATAAACCATTTACTAATTTGAAAGGAATTATGCATATGCCAGTATATTTTTTAATGAAAAAAAATCGGAAGACATGAGTTCAAAAATTAAAGTTTTTTCATTTTCTATCAAATAAATGATGTAGTGCAACGAATATAATTCTTTGTGTTTACGAGTATTTAGTTAAATGTAGTATATTTTGGAATTACGCTTTTCTAATCATTTACACCTAATTTTGTGCGTAGTATTAATGAATTCATTCATTAATACAATGCATTTTTTCATAAAAAGTCCCAAAGAAATATTTCTTCGAATCAATGAAACATGTTTGATTAAATTTATTTTATTGAAAGGTTTCATTGATACAATTTTTTCATTATGCATAGACGTCATGAAAGTTTCATAGTTTAATGAATACAATTCATAGTATGTTCGAAATATTTTCATTGAAAAAAATTTAAGTTTTAACTCATTCCTTGCTCGCTCTGGAAATAGGCTTGGAACGGTAAGAAATTTGTGTTTACTCAGTTTTCTGCCCAAGAGAACACAACCAAATTTAAGAGACATCAATTGGTGAGCTCGGAAATATCTTTATTGTAAGGACCAATGCGCTATTTAACATTAACATTTTATACACTTAATAAGTGTATAAATAAGTTTTGGTTAATTCTGCATGACAAATTAATTTGTATAATATAAATTATTCTAAACAATTTTGTTGTGTATATTTCAAACTAAAATTTTTATTGAAAAAAATTCGAAAAATTTTCATTAATTTAATGAACTTGTTTTATGAAATTATGAATAAAACATATAAAAAACTAATGAACAAATTAGCAACATTCATGAACTTTCATTAAGTTAATGAACAATGAAAACATTTTAATAAATTCGAGTGAAGAAAAATTCTATCAGTGTAATATTTGAGTGAGTATGTAGGAGTGCATAGTTGTGCATACACCTCCCGTTGGCAATGTCTTGAAGGCATCCTTGACGACAGGTACACGACCCATAATAACTCGTTGATGACGACACTTTGGCAAAGGTACAGGCAAATCGTTGACAGCTTTTTCAAACAAATGTTCGGAAAACCGTAAACGACTATCTGAGCGACATTATCGCTCTTATTGTCGTTGACGATCACATAGGCAATAATATACCTCACTTTGTCGTCGATAAATATATAAACGCTTTTTTTTTTACTATATTATCGTTAACAGGGTGAGCGACAATGTCCTGAATTATATTGTCGACGATCAGATCGACAACATACATTAAATAAGAAAAAATTATACTTTTTTGTTACTTTTACGGTAAATCTCGCTTAAGACAAACTCGGATAAGACGAATTCTAGGATAATACGAATTAATTTGCAAGTTCCGACGTTTTGGGAAAAACTTTCATATAAAACACTTCTGTTAATACGAACTGGTTTTATATGAACCCTAACTTAAAACCAACTTTTCTGACAGTTCCACATATAATATTTTATATAATTTTTAATTATTAATACATACTTCAGTAAATTTTACAAACTTTAGCAATTTATAGCGACTAGTTCTCATGGCCCCTCATAGTTCGTTTTAGCCAGTTTTTACTGTATATATTTTTAACACTTTATTTTTTCTTAAATTCATTTTAGTTGTTTTTAGTTACAAATTAAAAACTTAAAATTAAAAATAAAAAATGAATAAATATTTATAAATAAATTTATTAATTAATCAGCAATTCACACAAAACCACTACACAGAACAAACTAAAAACAGGTTTCAACTAAAAAATTTATTGAATCAATCAATATTTTAATTGATTTTGCACATATCACGGCAATGATTATATCAATTAAAACTTTTATTGAAAATTAAAAGAAAAAAAGTTATAAATAACTATCTACAAAAAAAAGTATGATACTCACAAAAAAGTGTGTGAACTACACGTTTGTATATGAGTTTTTGGAAATGCTGAAATCATATGAAACATGGCAAAGTAGATGCAATAGTCGCTTATTTTGTCCTAAATACAATCATATAAATATGACAAGTTTATGATTTTGTGGCTTGTTAAGTCTTCAATAAGGTTTAAAACACAGCAAAGTGCATGATTTTGTCGTTAAAGTTGTCCTCGATAATATAATAAAGGCGACACATTCTAAAATGTCATCAAAACATCATTGGTTAAAATGTTCTCTAAGTATAGTTTTCCAACTGGGACGATTTTACAAATACTAATGCGATTATTATGTCTTATGTTTAAACAATATTATAAACTTAAGTGTAGTAGAAAACAAAAAGTTCATTTTCCAATTGATATGAAACTCAAAGAGAAATCAGTAGACTAAATAAATTCATTATTTTATATGCAATAAATTCAAAAGGATTCTTAAGATCTTTCTTTTCTTATTTCCGGTTAATTTTAAAATTCAAATCATTGATTCTTATTGTTGGCATACAAAAACATGGTTGGTAAACATTAAACCTAAAATACCGATAACGATTCAATGCCGTTTCAAGGAACTAATTTAACCGTAAAATAACAGTAAACAAAAATACCGATAACCTTAAAATACCCTAACGTAATAACTTAAAATACCGTTTACCTTAAAATACACTAACGAAATAATTTCTAAAATATTGGTAACCATAATCATTAATACATATAAACATTTCGCTCATTCCACAAAAGAACATTCAAAAATTATTATTTTTTGACTTCATTGGATCCGACTTTCTTCATCTGGTGAACAGGAAGACTCTATTGACTCTCGCGATTTTATTTATGTTTTCTATTTTTTAAAAACTTGAAAGAAATTTTAAAACTAGTCACAAAATTAGAAAACGCCGTTTTGGTTTGAACCGCGATACATATTTTTAATAGATTTTGTCTCGTTGATACCAACTTTTAAAAAACGCGAAAAATTGCGTTTTAACCATTTTGCAATGAGGAAAAAAAAGTTCCACTACGACATATCAAAAAATCATTTTAGAGGCGCCCAAATTTAAGTTTCTTTGCTTTTTCTCAACTTTTGTTATTAAGGCTATTTTTAGTATTATTATTTTAAATATTAACTTTTCAAGGTGACATACAATACATACAAATATACATTGCCACATGCAATACAATATAAGAAATGAGCACGTGAGAATAAAAATACGACTGAGAGAATCGTACATATAGGACCGCATCAAGAAAAGAGTACTCTCAGTCGTATTTCTATTCTCACGCGCTCATACGAGGGCTGATCAATAACTTAGTGACTTTTCGAACTTACCTCGTAGTTATATGACGAGGGAAGTTCCAGTTGAAGTACCACCTGTTAATTGACTACTGTCAAATTTTCAGCAAGTGCCGTCATTTACTTTGTGTTTAACAGCTGTTCAAAACATAAAACCTCTTGGATTTTTTTCAAAATGGAAAAAAGTGAATTTCGAGTGCTCATTAAACATTATTTTTTGCGAAAAAAACCGTCAATCAAACTTAGGAAAAGCTTGATAAATACTATGGGGACTCTGCCCCATCGATTACAATGGTAAAAAAAGTGGTTTGCTGACTTTCGTGGTGGTCGCACAAGTACAAATGACGCTGAACGTTCTGGACGGCCAATTGAGATCAATACACCCGAAAATGTCGAAAAAATCTACGATATGGTGTTGGCCGATCGAAGAGTAAAAATGCGTGAGATTGTTGATGCCATAGGCATTTCATATGGTAGTGTGGTTTCGATTTGAAATGATCAGTTGGGTTTAAGAAAGCTGTCTGCAAGATGGGTGCCGCGTTTGCTTTCAGTTGATCATAAACGTAATCGTGTGACAACTTCAAAGGATTGTTTGGAGTTGTTCAACCACAATTCGAATGAGTTTTTGCGGCGTTTTGTAACTGTGGATGAAACATGGATCCATTACAACACTCCGGAGACCAAGCAGCAGTCTAAACAGTGGGTTTCTCCGGGTGAACCGGCTCCGAAGAAGGCCAAGGTAAGTTTGTCGGTGATTGCAACAGTTTTTTTGGGATGCACGCGGGATAATTGGTACCTCATCCGCCATATTCTCCGGATTTAGCCCAAAGTGACTATTTCCTATTTAAATACCTAAAGAAATGGCTCGGGAAAGAGATTTAGCTCCGATGAAATTATTGATCAAACAAATGCATATTTTATGGACCTCGAAAAATCCTATTTTTTGGAAGTGATACAAAAATTGGAGAAACGTTGAACTAAGGGTACAAGGAGATTATGTTGAAAAATATTTTTTTTTTTTTGCAAAAAAAACTGTGTTTCATTCGAAAAGTCACGGACTTATTGATCCGCCCTTGTATATACAAAAAATATATTATTATTTTTATATTTTTTTTTTTTGAAGGGAAAAGTTAATACAAAAACCTGTTAAAAAATAAAAAAAAAAAAAAATTAAATCGTTTAAAGAGTAACAATAATTATAAATTAATCTTATAAATATAAGGAGTTGATTGTGGTAACAGCTAGAGTACCTGCCGCGGTTCGCGAAGTTTTCATGCAAAATTTATGTTCGACATGGAGTGTAGTGTCGACATGGAGTGTAGTGTCGATGTCGAAAAATGATTAGGGAGATTTTATATCTTTTTAAGAAGTTTGTTTTGGCAAACTTTTAGTTTCTTTATATGACACTTGGAGGCGGTATACCACACAGGAGCCACATAGAACAGTATGGCATGAAAAACTGTTTTTTTTTATTTTTACATTACTTTTATCGTAAAGTTTATTTGTGTCCTTTAACAATAAGTTTTAGAAAATATCATTGCGATATCTTCAAGAATAAAATGTATTCTAACTATTTATCATATATTACTTAGAGCTTAAACTCTTTGACATTAGCTGTCAGTGTACGTTACTCATGCGAACTTGTTGGACATACGTGGTACAATTATACAACAAATATTTGCATGTGTATGAAGAAATGTGATTGTTTATAAAAGAAGAAGAGGAGTTTGATATCTATGTAATCTATGATATTTATTATTATTTGAAAACGATAATCCCATTTTTGGGAACTTTAACCGCGGTTTTCTCAAAATTGTGACGTGATGGAAAAATTTGGAATTTGAAATCGGGCATACAAGATAATAATAATCACATATCGGCAGTCAAACCAAGGAAGATTTTCGAGGTGTGTTATCTACAGTTTCTAAATACATTATTGCTTATTTTGATCAATTTTAGACTCTGAGGATTTTTTTATTCAAAATTTTGAGATTCTGATGATTATTTTATATAAAATCCTTTTAAGAGATGTTAGACACTAGAAGTTTTTGTTAAAGAAATTTTAAGAATTTAAATTTAAAAAATGCCAAGATTATCAAAACATTTTATTTTAACGGCAGTGCAAAGGGGGTAAGGAAAAAAGTTTCCTTAGAGTCACATAACATTAGAGTTACAAAAAAAAATATATAAATTAAGAGAATTCTAGAAAATAAGAGAGAAAAGTCTAATTGTAGTTAGATTTTTATAAAGAAAACTTCAAACATATTAAGGAGTTTTTATAAACAGAAAACCTGTTTAATTCTAAGGATGTGTTTTAATTGAAAGCCCATGTGTGTAATAACATTTTCGTAAAGAAGGGCCACCAAAAACTTTTTTCTATAGAAAAACCTTTAAAATCTCAATTTTGCGTAGAAAAAAGTCAGATTTTTCATATCCTTTGATTCCAGGGTTTCTTCTAATAGAAATTCCTCAGATTCTAGAAATTGTTTAAATAGAAATCATCAAAATCTGAAAACACAAAATTATAAATTATTTTTAATATTATATTTCTCTTGTGGCAACACTGATGTATACTAAAAAATTACGTAAACTAACGTTAACTAATTTACTAAAAACCTAATGAAATAACTCAAAATAACATTAACCCTAAAATAACGTAACGAAATGACTTAAAATAACGTTAACATTAAATAACCTAACGAAATATTCATAAAAACCGTTATCCAATATCGATAACCGAATGAAACGGTTGCCAACCCTGATTAAAAGTGAGAAAGGATTTTTGTTTTGTATTCTAAACACTTCATAAATCAGATGTAAATCTGTGTGACTTTTAACCATAAACGAATAATCTCAACATAATAATAAATATAAATATGTATTGTATGCTTTTTATATCTTGAATATAAAAGTCTTCTAAAAGCTTTACAATATATGTATGCAAAAATTGGTTTAACATATATGTACGTAGGTTGTTTGTGTAATTTCTTAGCTTAATGATAAAGAAAGAGTTATACGGATTAAAGATTACAAATGTAAACGCAAATTGAAGCATAGTTTTAGTTTATTCATTATATATCATAATTTCATAATTGACTCTGTGTTTGCAGAACTTTAAATTTATGAATTTTTGCATAGATGCAATTAAGTTGCACTGGTACTAGTCTATTGACACTTTTCATTAAACTATAAAAATTTCATTTCGGTTTATGAGTTTCCTTTACTCAATGAAGAGTTTTTATTAAAAAACTACGCAACGAAAAAGGTTCCGATATAATCATATATGATAGTATATAAGTAAACATCACATCACTTCTCATCTGATTCGAAAAATGGCATACATAAGCAAATCTCATGGGTTCTATCCTCATATAGTGCAATCCGAAAAATGGGTCTATCAAATATGATCAAATTATATATAATTTGATAAAATTTTATATAATATGTTTTTTAATAAAAAAATTAAAAAAAAAATAATTGAAAATGTTTTAGACATCTGTATTTTTTATATTAATCCAATTTAGTACTAATTTGTAAATGTTAAATCTAAAAATGTATGCCTGAAGTTGGAAAAATTTCAAGAAGAAGACTTACAGATTTTTGCAAGCGCAAACAAATAGCAAACTTTGCACGTAATTGTTATACAAAATAATTAAAATAATAACTATACGGTCGATATGGATCAATACGATAATTTTCTGTGAGGTATAAATCTGCCTATTTAGTACTTCAGCAATTTTATATTGTTCAAAACAACTATTTTGTTAACCACAAAACGGGATCAGTGTTAGATAGTATATTGACTATAGTGCAACTACATACAATCCATATACAATCATATCTTATTTTATATAATATTATATAAAAACATATAAGGCGCGGATCCAAAAAAAAAAAAAAATACTCTAACTTTCCTTTCCAAATCCATTTCCTGGATCCGCGCCTGCTTTATATGGATGTATGTGATTGCGCACATGATCACATATAGTTTTATCTTGGATTTGGTTTTCGAAAATTATTCTGGTTCCATACATATTAATAGCTAAATATATATCGTTTGATATTACTGTAGATGTCACATAAGGTAAATGTAAATTAGCATGATTTCACATATAATTTTATATCGCTTAATACAATGTTACTTACAGTAATATATGGTATCATTAAAATTTAGTTTTACATCAATTTTGATGTGTTTAATTTTGTAATAATGTAAAGTGTGGTAGTTTTTTGATGTTGTTTTTCGTCGATATTTTAACAGTTAACCCTTCTTTGCATGATTTTTTATATTCTTGTGAAATAAATCACAGTGATGGAATTCATGCTCTAGATTAAGGAAAAAATATTTAAAAAAAATAATTATAAATTAATTATATAAAATAAGTAAAAAAACAGTATGATGGAAATTTCCATCACCATGCAAATTAACATGTTAAACTCAGTACTAAATAAATAAAAAAGAAAAAATCTGTAACCATAATTACATTTTCACTATACATTATAAGTGGATTTTCTGTCACATGATGTAAATTTCTGTCACATAGTTTTTCGCAATTTCTATGGGTATTTCGATATAAATTGCACAGAATATTATTGAAACACTAAAAACAAACCTTTTATCACTCATTTACACTTTCATAAAACAATAAACTTCAGATCAGCTTCCAAAAAATACCAAGAATTGTAAAGGGTCCGCCAAATAACTTTTTTTTTTTTTTTGAAAATGCTATAAAAAAATACTACTGAATATTTTCTCAAATTTCTTTTTTTATTTGAAAGTACAATCCTTCCGGTTAATAATGGAAAATAATTTCATTCAAATGGCTGCCTCGGCTGGCCATGCAGTAGCCTACACGATCGGTCCAATTTTAAGCACATTATCGATTGTGTGCAGCTGTATTTCACCAATGGCTTCCTGTTCCGTCCTGTTGAAACCAAATGTTGCCAATATCCTCCTCTTCAATTTTTGTGAACAAAATTCGTTTAACATGGCCCGATAACGATCGCCATTGACTGTAACGGCCACTCCTTGCTCATTTTCAAAGAAAAATGGCAATTTTCGCACACATTCTGCAACATTACCATGATTTTCAAAGTAATGTCGCAAAATTTTCCAGCGTTGTTCAAGCGTATACACAACCATATTCGTTCAGCGGAAGGATAAAACTAATTATCTGTCAATCAGACATGAGCTAAGTGTTACCATTCACGAAATAAGCACTAGTTGAAAAAAAACGTTAGATGGCGGATCCTTTACAAGTTTTTTCTCACTTATCAAACAGCGGTGTGACGACACAAAACCAAGAAATTTAAATGTTATGCTTCTTCTTTTTTTTACCGCTATGATCGAATTTATACAATAGTCATGTGAAATGTTGTCAACAACAACCAATTTACAATACACCTTTTTGTGTACATTTTCTTCTTCAATAAATGTTATGATGGAAATTTCCATCACCATGCAAAGAAGGGTTAACTCACGCTTCTAAACTAGAATAAACAATTCTCATTGAGTTTGTTAAATCTCAGCAGAAAGTTTAAAGTATTGTTCAGAAATATATAAAATTATAAACATAATTGGAATTTCGCCTTAGAACTAGATTTTAAAATAGCACAAATCATTAAAAAATGTAAGAGAAAATATAAATTTATAAATTCTTTAATTACAAAGTAAAAATTTTTAATATCAATTGCAACTTTTCTGCATTTTAAATAGGAAATTTTAACTCTTGATTTTAAATTAATCTAATATTTCGGATGAAATTTTATATAATTATGTATATGGTCATATTAAATTAGATACAACTATATAAATCTCCATATTAGTTTTTTTTTCATCTGGCAACTATTTAATTTTTTAAATTTGAAAATTTAAAAGCCATTTCACATTTTACAAATGTTGGGTGTTTCTTTTATTTAAACAAGTCGTCTCTTCAACGCTCTCTTCTAAAAACCTGAACTGGTTTTAAGAAAGTTTCGAAAAAAATGTGTTAATGTGTACCTCTACATTTAATTAATTAATTTTCATGCTTTTAATTAAATTTTAAAGTTAATTTGTATTGTTTAATAAATTGTCTAAATAAGTTTTGTATACTAGACACACAATTTTGTTTATATATACTAAAAAATTTGCTTTAAGAAAAACTATAAAAAACTGTTTCTCTTAAAACCAGTTGGCATATACAATTTTACAGTGTGCTAATTGGTAGCTTGCTGGGTTATCAGTGCGTTGGTCGTGGGTTCGATTCTCACCAGAGGCACTGGTCTGTTTTCGCTACAACGCGCAGAAAGCCATAGTAGTTAGTGCTCGATTACAATTTGTAATTATATGATTATTAAATAATAAAATAAAAAAAAATAAAATCGTAGAGATTGATTACTTTGCATCGGAGTTGCGACCTCTCATTTCTAAAAGACTTAAGGATGCAGATCACGAATATGGTTAGATATAGTTAAAGAAATATTAGCAATGAAAATTTTTGTAGAAGAACTTGATTTTTTTCATAAATACTTTGCAAATATTCAAAAATGAAAAAATAACGCTACTTGTTTGCGGCTTTCAAATCTCTCTCTTCTCTTCATTTCCGCTTAACTCCCTGTGGAGCATAGGGCAGCATTCAAATAGTATGTATGAACTATGCCCTTTATTTTAAGATGCGATAATATTCCCCATGCATGTATTCAAAGCTAAAATATCTAATTTTCTACGATTTTGTTAATAAAAAATAAATTTGAAATATTTTATGTCTTAAAAATATGGAACCTCCTAATTCATAAAAAGCGGATAAAAACATTCAAGTATGTTAAACACATGTTTTTTAATTAATACTAACCAATTAATAAACGTTTTCTTAAAAAATAAAAAAAAGTTATAAAAATTGCGTTTCAGATTAAATTTTCTGATAATTTTGATATATTTATTAATGATGTTTTGATTAAATAAATTAAGCGGAATATAAATTAACATCATGTGCTAAAATTGTACAAACTTGGTTAATATATTTTATAATATTTACTAAAAATTAAGATAGGTGAAGTTTTCACTTTAACTGTAAGGATATCCTACATCCTTCACCCAATTGCAATTAATTGATATGGGCTAAAATGCCCAAGTCCATACTTTAAAGCCATATTAAAAGTTATTCGTGCTTTATTCAGGTATATAAATTAATAAGGAATTTTTAAGAAAAAACTTGATTTCTAGCAAAAGTTAAATTCGCGAATTTTTCAAACACCAGAGCTAAAATTAAAATTTGGTATTCACATTCGTGATCAGAATTGATAAGCCGCATTTTTAGTGTTTAACTGTGTTATTATTAAAAAACCACAAAAAAGGCAAAAACAGCAAATTTTGAAGGTCATTTTTAAATGACCGTAACGGTAAACGGTGAAAAAAATATAAAAAAGTAAAAGCATTTTTTTATTACATTTTACTATATATATTCCAAATTAAATGTTTTAGCATATATAATTATATATAAAAGTGATTGAATTAATCTTGACTAATTATACCATATATACATATATATGATCATATATGGTAGAATATATGGTTATCTATAGATCTATATTTGTTTCATATAACCATATATACAACATATGCTAATATATAAAATATGATACAATGATATATTAAGCCATATTTAAGAAACTGTCATAAACTAAGTATTAGATATGAACATATATCGTAATATATTGCAACACATATCAGCATATATAATGAAATCTAGTTGTATATGAGTATATTTGGTCGGGGTCGATTTAAAAATCGCTCAACGTTCAAGGAAAATCGTATTCTAGGGATCAAAATAAGAAACTTTGCCGAAGGAACCATACCTCTAAAACGAATTCTGCTGTCCCGACTTTTGACCCGTAGGGTGAAATTTTGAAAAATCCCACTTTGACCCATTTAGAGTGCCCCAATCGAATCCAACCCAATCGAATATATTTATACTCTATTTCTTCCGGAGAAGAAATAGAGACCCTAATCTTGGAAAGACTCCTCCTACTTTCTGAAATATCTCTATCCCGAGATTTGTACATTTTGCTAAAAAAACACGGCTAAAAAACCCTCTTTTAACTTAAATTTTAACCCCTAGAATGATGAGTTATGCATTAATCTGCTAGCGCGTCTCCCGGAGAAAAAGTATCTCCCATAATCTTGGAGAGATTCCTCCTACTTTCTGAAATATCAAAGAGGGCTTTTTCAAAATTTGACCCTACGGGTCAAAAGCCGGGACATCAGAATTCGTTTTAGAGGTATGGTTCCTTCGGCAAAGTTTCTTATTTTGATCCCTATAATACGATTTTCCTTGAACGTTGAGCGATTTTTTTGCCTCCATACGAATCGACCCGGCCTAGAGTATATATAACAATTTTTTCGTCTACTAAAATTCTATCTTTGTAGTCAGCTATTTAAATACTATATGTTTTTTTAAATGCCGTTCCATAAAGTTTATCAAACAGCCTGTTTATGTGTGGTAGCATTTATTTTTTATAACCCCACAATAACGCACGACAGAGACATCGAAATACACATTTATCCATACACGAAAGAATTTACATTGATTTTACATATAATTGTAATTCCAACCAGCAAAATTTAGATACTTTTTTGAGGGTTCCTATTTTAAGAGTCGAAAATGATTCAAATAAAACATATAGTTTTGAAAAATTATTTAATACAGATCTGACTCAGATGTTTAATGTTTTGTGAACAATTCAAAACAGGCTCCAGAAAAGAATAACTTTTGAGGCTAGATACATTTTTTAATATCTTTTCTGAGTAATTTTTAAATAAAAAATAATTTTTTTTTTGGATGAACCAAATTCATAATATATTTTGAGCCTATTTGCTGGTAGGGATGCTTAGTTCAAAAAATTTATGTCTTATGAAGATTCGGAAATTTAATGGATTTTTTATGCAACTTATTTTATTTACCCATTCATACGAACTTAAAGCAAATAAAATTCGAATTTAGTATGAAACAAAAAACGCCTTTTGGGAACGCTGGTAAAGCGTTTCAAATGCAATTATAAACAAATGAAATTTCACTTGAAGAAAGGACGACTTACATTTCAGTAAATTCAACTAACATTGTCATTGGTTTTTTACTATTCAAAAAATTAACCACATTGTAGTAAAAATTAACCACATATGCAGTAAAAATAAACAAACATTTATTTGTTTAATTTTTTAAATAAAAAAAATTCTGTATAAAATGAATGTAAAATCATAATACAGTAATTTGATGTGGTTTGTTTTTTTAAGTGAGCTAAAATTGTAGTCAGAACTGAAATTTCTTCTGCAAATGATAGTTTTTCCACTTAAAAATAAAGATACTGTATTATAACTTAAGCAACTTAAAATATTTACAGCAGAAGTTTCCTAAGTGTATATTTCTGATAATGGTCTTTCAAATTACATTGGTTTATATTCTTCTATGTAGTAAATATGGAGTTCACACATTTCTTCTTTTTCCAAAACTCGCTATTGTTTGAATTATCGACACTTTTGTACGCGTCAACCGAAAATTACACATTTGTTATAAAACCCCAATTTTGAGCAGCGAATAAACGCGAACTATAACGAACTTTGGAAAAAGAACACATACGTAAACTCAATATTTACTGGAAAAAAGCTTATACCAAGATTTCCTAAAATCAGAAGAGGTAAAGTTGAAAACGTCGTTTTTTTTGTGTTCATTAATTTTAGAATGTCCCATTACATTTTTAAAAAAGTTCAATTATTTCAATATAAAACATAATTAATTACATTTGTCGTAAGCAAATCGTTTAGCTACAGGTAACGTTTAAGAAGCGAGTAAGAAATGTTTACAAATTATGATTTTAGTACAAGGACTGATGGAATCGCTAAAATTTTTTTTTTTTAAATGTTTAATTATATCTCTTAAGGTATAAACTATTAACTTCTTCGGCTATAATCGACTTAATTATAGTAAAAAAAATTGGAAAACGCCATCGTTGTTTAGTTTTTGTGAGAAAACGCATAGTAAGAAGAACAATTGGAGCATGATAGAGTTAATATTATCATCGACAGTATAACCTCTCTACCACAGCAACCAATGCCAGTACACTGGCATCACTAGTGATATGACAACTACACTACACAACTATTGGTACAAATAACAGCAGGAAAAACTACACCATTATCATCACAACCACAAAACGAGAGATTTGTAAAGCTCTATTCTTATGCTTGTTTATAGTTTTCCGTTTTATATAAATATAAACACACATACATACATACATACTAGTGTGTCCCAAAGAATTATTGATATTTTGTTCAGATTTTTTGATATAGGTTTAGATATTTTCCCAAAAATCGGGACGTTTTATAAATTACACTTATAGCTTGGCCAATAACCAGCATTCTTTTAGATTCTGCGTCATTATTTTTAAAGAAAATGCCCAAATTTTGTTTTAAGGTTCGCAGCTCTAGGGTAGAGAGGAGTGAGAATATGGACCCCCCCCCCCCCCCCCCCGTTCAACATACAACAAAATCGACAAAAAAAGAACACAAAAAGAAAGGAAAAAAAAAGAAAAGAAAAATGGGGAAAATAGGGAAAAACAATAGAAAAATAATGAAGTTAGAACAAATAATAAATTTGTTATGCATAATTAGATGAAATTTGAAAAGTTATCAATTGACAGACACGGGAAATTCGTTTCTAACTAGATACCTTGTTAAAAATATGCACTTTTTATATTTTATGTTCCCTGGTAAGAAGAATTCGATCATTCTTTTTACCAGGGAACCAGAAATATGCCCATAAAAAATGCCAAAAAAAAAAACGAAAAATATGCTCTTAAAAACATATTTTTCTTTAAAAATCCGTACTTTAAAGCTTATTTCATAGTACAGTCGAACTAACTTTTGTGAAATTTATTTCAACTACTAAAAAAAGACTAGATAAAAGATTACCTAAAGCAGTAGTCTTAAAACTGAAAATTCAATCTTACAAAAATGGTTTGAATTTCCAAAATTATTCTTTCAACCCCCAGAAAATTCAGAAAAAAACTTTGGATTTTTAAAAAAGCCGAAAAATATTATAAAATATGGTTTTGCTCCAAAAAGTACTAAAAAACTTGATTTTTTCCCAAAAATATATTCTTATGATTCAAATATCCAAAAATATGCAGTTAAGAGCAAAATATGCTCTAATAAATCAATGCCAGAATTTGTCAATTGTTCTGAAACGGATAAATATGTCATCCATTTTTAATAGCACACACAGGAAAAAATATGATACACCATATTTCTAAAACGAATTCTGATGTCCCGACTTTTGACCCGTAGGGTCAAATTTTGAAAAAGCCCACTTTGATATTTCAAAGTAGGAGGAATCTCTCCAAGATTATGGGAGCTTCTTCTCCGGGAGACGCGCTAGCAGATTAATGCATAAATCATCATTCTAGGTGACCGTTAAGGGGTTAAAATTTAAGTTGAAAGAGGGCCTTTTTAGCCGCGTTTTTATAGCAAAATGTACAAATCTCGGGATAGAGATATTTCAGAAAGTAGGAGGAGTCTTTCCAAGATTAGGGTCTCTATTTCTTCTCCGGAAGTCGCTCTAACAGATGAATGCATAAATTATATTCGATTGGGTTGGATTCGATTGGGGCACTCTAAATGGGTCAAAGTGGAATTTTTCAAAATTTGACCCTACGGGTCGAAAGTCGGGACATCAGAATTCGTTTTAGAGGTATGGTTCCTTCGGCAAAGTTTCTTATTTTGATCCCTAGAATACGATTTTCCTTGAACGTTGAGCGATTTTTTTTGCCTCCATACAAATCGACCCGGCAGAAATTGTAGGAAGACATTTTCCACTAGTTCCAAACATATATGCATATGTCTACAGACAAACATAATAATATTTGCAAGCAAACTTATAATATTAAAAATATGGGAAGCGGATATGTTTTCCAAACAAAAGTATATTACCTTCATTTATATTTTAGCAGGGCGTTTTTTTCAGTGTGCATTCAAATTAGACTAGAGCTGTTCACGTCATGAACAAAAAGTATCACCGGTTCATCACTGATGCTATTAAATGTCATCTTAAGTTGGATGGCTACAACTGCTGCCAACTTCGCTAACGTTTTGTCATCCTTAAAGTAAACAAGATCGCTAGTATCAACATAAAAACCAACAGCTAAAGATGTTTTTATATATCCCGAAAATATAAAAGTTAAATATATTTTTAACGTTTTGTAAAAAAAAAATATATACTCTTTATTTCGAAAAGAAAACTATACTCCTTAAATGTTTATTAGCCCCTTCTCATCTAACCCGGTAAGTTTTTTTGGGACACACTAATACATACACTCATACAAAAATTTAGTAGAAGATTAATAAAGCCGTTAGTAATCTTACTTTGAATGTTTTAAATTGACATTTTAGTAAACCATTTTGATATTTTGACTTCATTAAATACTAAATTTTTAACTAATTGTTTTTTGCTGAATTTACTAACTACTAAAGTTTGAACATATAATTTTGATAACCAAAACCAACACATCTCGTTGTAATGCGAGGTTTGCATTTCAGCATTTGTATACTTTTTTAAATCGTGTCAGTATAAAAAAGACAAGTGGAGTAAACAAATGCAAATGGGTTTTTATAAACTCCCGATTAAAACAAACTGATATGGAGCTTTATGTAGTCATATAAATTTTTATATGACTCTATAGTTTATATCTAAAATGATACAATAAATATAATTATATAAAAATCAGAGATGTTAGTATTCGCACTTTGACCTGATATATGTAATTGTATATGATTGTATGTAAACAGATACATCTAAATATAATTAGATCCGAGTTTTTGTCTCGTAAGATTGCACTAAATGTTACATTTTTGTATATGATTGTGTGAAAATATATACAGTTTCATAAAGTGCTTCCCGGTAGGCTAGTTGGTAGCGTTCTGTCTTATTAGTGCGGGGGGTCGTGGGTTCGATTCCCAACGGAGGCACTGGTCTGTTTTCGCTACAACTCGCCAAAAGATATAGTTGCTAGTGCTCGGTTACAGTAATAAGATGTAATTTGTAATTATATGATTATTAATTAATAAAAAAAAATAAATAATAAAAACAATTTCATACAAATATATGTTAATCCTATCATATCCGTTAAGTCCATAAAAAAGTATGAAGAAACCTATTACTTTTTTGATATTTTCAAATAAGTTAAAGCATGCAACTTTTTTAAGTTTTAATACACATCCTATGAGGCCCTATGTTCCACAGGAAGTTAAGTGGATAAGAAGAAGAATGGTCATAAGGGTGTTCCGTAAGTGACAATTTTATCTTAATGTCCATATTATCCAATTGATTATGGAAAAAATAAAAAATTCGAGAACACTTATAGTTTGCGAACCACATTTTTTTAATTTTTGTACAAAATTGTGCTCAAAAGCTTAGTACTGCTGAACATATTTGTAGGTATATTTTTATAAAATGTTAGTCCACTACATCTTTCAATTTAAAGCAAGTAATAAATCAAATTACTTGTTTCAAACTAAATGATACTGTGCTGCACTATTTTATGGAATTTTTATAAGTATTCTTCCCATGATATACTCAGGGTTGCTTAATGTTTAAACTCTACTTTGTTAAAAAATGTTAAAAACATACTAAGAGTGCCGGCGGTTGCAACTCTAAGTAAACTCAAACAAATTTTTGGGTTTTAGCCATAAACAGCTCAATAAGTTTATTTACGTGATGAAATTCTAAAATTTTTAAATTCGGAACTGACAGTAGCAATATATGGTTTTATGTGAAAGAAAATCTACATTTTTTTGGTATGGAACTATATATCTTTACATATAATTATGAAAAAAGTATTTTATCGGCAATAAAATACTTTTTTTTAATACTACACTATATGTTATTTTACATAATTTTGATTTGTGTCAAATCTAAATATACATGTATTCGTACATGCTTAGATTAACCATATATAATTGTAAATTTCATATACGATATTGGTCGATATGTAATAAGATGTAATTGTATGTGGCATCGTATTAAACAAATTATAGGGAACAATTTATATATATAAACAAAGAAAAAGATCTTTTTACATATAAAAGCAATAAATAGTTCATGATTATATCGCTCATTTACTTCAAGACTGTCGAAAGTCCAAAAATGTGATTTTTGAGTAGTTATAAATTGAAAATAACATAAAAATAATCTCGATGAATATAAAAACAAAAAACTAATATAACTGTAAAAAATATTACTTGAGCCAGAGTACACACTAAAAATTTTTGGTGTAATGGTTAGCGCGTTGGACTTTTACACAGAAGGTGCCGGGTTCGATCCCCGGTGCCGGCAACATCAAATTAATATGTATGAGTTTTTTCTATCCCTCATACGTATCGAAATGTCCACCTTCAGTGTTCCCATAGCAATTAACCCCACCGAAGTAAAATAATGAATCAGGGCTATGAACCAAAAAGCTTCAATAAGTTCGCCAACTCTCCATCAGGTGGCGAGCAACAACTGTTCTAAGACTTATCATCTCGCGCAATTACAGTGTTGCCATGTCTGAAGACCTTCATCTTTCCCCACCTTTCATCTCTATACTATCCCTTTCCAAAGAAAGTAACACACTAAATATAGGAAGTATTTCCTGAGTGTTGCCTCTCTTTTTAAAAAAAAATATAAATAAAAATAGAACATTTTTGGTCTTCAAAGATTAGTGACGTCATGATGCTTGTTAGGAAAAGACCTAACCACGTGGTTGATTACTAAGAAGACAAGAATGGAGCAAAATTGATTATTAATAGGTTTTTGTTAAAGTTCTGCCTATTATGGAGGCTCTAGCTTTTCTAAAACTTAGGGTTCTGATGAGATCTTTAGCCAGATCGAAATACTAGTATCAACCTAGCTAATACGTTTGATTTGCTTTATTTTTGAAAGCTCGTTATAAATTGAAAAAAAAAAAAAAGATGCACGCTTTATATTGTATAAAAACTTTCATATTAATATCATGTATACTTTTCGAGATAGATGTTTTCTTTAAAGTTTTTGCAAAGAGTTTATACTTCATAGAGAAACTGTGCTACTCACAGGTCTCTCGATAATAAGTAAATTTGCACACAACTCTCACTAAGAAAAAATACATTAAAAATCCCAATTTATAAAAGACGTGACTAAATAAATACAGAAAGGGTCAAGCGAGGTAGATATGGATTGAAAACTTTAAACTCGTTTTCTTCAAAATCGTATTTTTGCAGTAAATGAGCGATATGTAAACGTTGTTACTCTGGCTAATAACAAATAAAATGATCCCCACTAGAATTTTTGTTCATCTTCTCTTACATTTACACCTCACAATTCAAAATGAAAAGCAATTTTAAAAGACATAAAAAATACAAACAATACATACAAAAGTCTCCAAAAATAAAATTATAAAAAATATTCAAGATCTTTTTAAAAACATGGAAAGTTTTTTTTCTGAATTAAGAGACGATAATATGTGGTTTGTTGTGTTTATAAAATAGTTTATAATGTTAATAAATAAATAAATAAAATAATAAAATAATTTGAAAAATTTAATTTAATTATCAAATTAGCCCAAAGGAAATACCTTACAAACAAATTATAAACAAAAAAAAATGGGTCACAAAAACAACAAAAATCTAAAGAGAAAAATATTTTTCTTTTAACAATGAATATATATTGAAATCTATGAAAAAATCAGTGCTTATTTAACTAAAGTTTTACGTATTTTCAGTCTTTATCATAGACATAGTGCATACAAAAGGACAGATACAACACTGTGTTTTATTTATCTTATAAATATAGTTCTGTATTTTAGTTGTCGTATTATTTATAATATCATTTTCTTGAATAATGGAGCTTAGTTTTCATGCAAACAACTACAAATTTAACTAAAATTTACTAGATTTTATATTTTTGTTTGCTGTACATTAAAAACTCGATAGTCCGGATTATTAATTGCAAGCCCCAATCCGGATAATCGAATTTTCCGAATAAAAATTTAAAAACACTCTTTTTGTACTAAAAGTGGAATTAAAGCAGATATAAATTGATATTTTTTTATTTATCAAACATTAAATTAAATTATTTATTTAGAATATTGTTCTACCTCATGTCCAAAAATTTAATATGATATTGTCATATTAGATTTTATTTGTTGCCTTTTCAAGATTCTCATAGAGTTCATTTTGTCTGTTGTATGTAATATCTCGGTTTGACCTAAGCCAAATATCTTTTTCTATTGCAGACAACTAAAGATTTGGGTGATGCCAATGAAACAATTATACTGTCTATCATGAAAATTATAAAAAATTTTGAAAATGAAAAAATAAAATCTAATAAAATAATATCATATTAGATGTTTGGACTTGAGGCAGAACAATATTCTAACTAAATATGTGAAAGTGTAGAAAGTCCGAAAAAACAATTTTTGTATTAAAAAAAAAAAAAATTAAAACATTTTTGTGAAAGGCGTGGTAGAGAAGAATGAGTGTATTTTCTAAAAATCATAACTACATTGCAAATTTTAAAATTTCTGAATCAGACTGCGCAGTTTCAGGTATTGAACCTTCGTCAGTGACCCTGTTTTTTTTTTTTTTTAATAATATAATATTTGTTATGTTTTTATTTGTTCGATTGCGTCTATATGAAATTTTCTGTGCAATCACTGACCGTGGTATAAACTGATTTCTAATGCCACATGCACTCGCACTACACGTTAGACAGAGCGCTTTAGGCCACTGATCTATCGTCAGGTCGAGTTTTGTTGTGATTAAAACTAGTTTTATTCAATACACGGTGTTTTTGTTCTTGCATACATAATCTCAGAAGTACAACTCCAACAACACAACAGTTCTATTTTTAGAAATTTACCTCACTCTAATGTCCACTGTTTTCCCATATGTTGTAAGTGATGCCACATCTATGATATATTCTTTGTATATTCGATATATGGCGCTTACGTAGTTAGGGAAGAATTTCCAGAGAGCAAAGTTTGATTTTTGTTTGAGTTTAAATAAAATTATAAATTAAAAATAACTACACATACATAATTAAAGTGGTAATTTGGTATGTTTTGAGAAGAAAAAATGGGTTTGTGTAGTAAAAATAAGTGTCTGCATTAAAATAAAATGAAAAAAATGTTTTTGAAGTAACACTTAATACAGATCAACATTACTCAACAATTTGCATGCAATCCAGATTAAAGAGCTACAATCAATCCGGATTATAGAGTACACAATGTAATGAGAAATGACGTCCGGATTACTAAATAATCCAGATTAGCGGAGTTCGGATTATCAAGGTTTTACTGAATTTATTTTACTAATATTTAGCAAAAACATTTTGGTAATATCACTGCTTTTTTCTGCAACGTCATTTTATCTAATCTTTAGTAACATTTTCTGCTATTTTTACAGACGTATTTGTATGAGTGTACGTATGTATGTATGTGCTTATGTTCATTTATGTATTTGTGCTTTAATACTTGTACAAAATTCTTGTATTTATATGAGTAACATTTAAGTTAAAAATAAAAAAGACAATAAGCTAAAGAAACTAAAAACGTGTTGTATCTTTGATTTCCGGTGATTTTTGTTATGTCTATTTAAAGGGTTTTCGTTTTGTTAAACACATTCATGCATATTCACACATACATGCAATGCTCAACTGTATTTACGAGTATGGTTATGATATGATGATTTCTCAATAGTGTTGATTGGTTGTGAGCATTAACGCTGACGATGTCACGTCGTCTTCTATTCTTTTTTCTTTATTCTTTTTTACAAATACTTTGCAAAATATAAAACTTAAGCATAATCTTTAACACAAAAAAGGAAGACTTTGAAGATAAAAAATGGAGAATCCGCATGATATTTATGAAAATAAAGTCTTTGTTGTATTGGAAAACACAAGAATATAAAATAAAAAATAAAGACGGCGTTAAATGGTCTTTGCATTTTATGGCAATACGTGAAGAGATTGAACAAAAAGGATTAACAAACGACAAAGCGCACAGCAGCAAGAGCAAAAAATAAAGGATTTATAGGTGTTTAGTTAACGATTTTTTTCTGTAAACAGAAAAAAGTATTAAGTAGAGATGGGCTCGTGATCAGAATTTTATGGGATTCCCGTGAATCACGCGTGAGTGAAACCTAATTTAACCCACGTATACATGAGTGAATGTGAGTAGGAAAAAATTCTTCGTGCGTGAGTCAAATTTTTGCGTAAGTTACTGTGCTTGAGTAGAATTTTCCTAAAAATGATTTTATTGCATTTAATTAAGATTTCCTTAATTTTATCGCCGATTTTATATATTTGGATATTTAAAATACAAAATATAGCCAAAATTTCATATCTCATTTCAATTTTGATTTAAACATTCACAGTTTTTCTTACACACAGTGAAAAATTCAGCTATCTGCCCATCAGAAATTCGGTTACTACTACTAAAATTCGGTTGGTACAACTAAGCATTAGATTGCACAAAAAGTTCGGTTAATTCAATTTAGTTACAACACCCAAAATATTTAGATATCTAATGTAAATATCGTTGTACTAACTGAATTTATAATTTGTTACTTTTGACATATACTTTTCAATTTTGTTGGCACTTTATTTCTGTGTGTGTAATTTTAGCATGTTATTTGTTTCCGATAAAATTTGTTTCTTGAATTTGCGCGATTCACGTGAATCACGCGTGAGTCTGAGTGAAATCTGAATTTACTCAAATGAGCGTGAGTAGAAAAAAAGTTTTTTGTGACTGATTGAAATTTGTCGCTCATGAGCTAGTGTAGTCAAAATATACTCACATGCTCATCTCTAGTACTAAGTATTTATATTTTTTGCAGTAAATAAGAATAATTATTTTAAAAACGATTTACATTTTAAGAAAAATATTTTTATTTAAATCCTTTTCCATTATTGGATAATAATGACTTTTATTTTGCTATTTGGCCTAGGACCTATCTCCTTATAGAATCGATTGGAATATCCAGTAGGGCGTCCCTTAATAATATAGTTGACATTACACAGCCCAGTTTTATTGCAAATCGTTCCAAAATGAAAGAAACTAATTTTTTGTTTTAGGTAAACGTGCCGACTTTCCATTTGTGAAAAAGTGTATTTTTACTGAAAATTCCAAAAAATTCGAAATTTTGAAAAATTTAATGTTTCACTTATTTAATATACTCAAAATTATTCAGAAAATTTTTCTGACTACATACATAGATAGAATTTTCTTTAATGAAGTTTTTCACTACACTAATGAAGTTTTCTTTACAAAGTAAATGGAAAACTTCTTAAACGTAACTTGATGAAACTTTTTAATGAAGCGTGTGAAATTTTTATTAAATAAAATGAAAATGTTCATAAAACTCTATGGAAAACTACATTAATTAAATGAAAAGTTTCAATGGACGAGTTCCAGTGATCAAATGCAAAAATTCATTTATACCATGAAGATAATTCTCTCAGTTTAGTATATCATTAACCCACTTTGGCCTGGAATCGAAAATGACCCACAAATTTTATAAAATTGCAAAAACGTGTTTTTTAAAAATGTATTTTAAAGGTTTTTTAAAAAGCCTAATTTAGAGATGTCGATTGCTATTTTATTAATAATTTAAAAAATTATAATTCGTGTTTCCAAGACATTTTATGAAAATTGATTATTTGTCAAAAATTGAACAAAATTTTAATGTTTTTGTCAGAGTTTGCATAATTTTCAAAATATTTCACTTATAACTGGTTAGACTATAATTATCGTAACTTTTAATTAAAAAATCTTTAAACCGTTATTGGCCTGGGGACCAAAAGCTCCAATAAATTTCTTTTACGACTAGAACAGTGTAAAGTTTTTAAGTTGATATAAAAAATTACCAGTAGAACCAAATGAAGGGTCCGCCATCTAACGTTTTTTTTCAACTAGTGCTTATTTCGTGAATGGTAACACTTAGCTCATGTCTGATTTGACAGATAATTAGTTTTATCCTTCCGCTGAACGAATATGGTTGTGTATACGCTTGAAAACGCTAGGAAATATTGCGACATTACTTTGAAAATCATGGTAATGTTGCAGAATGTGTGCCGATACACCCAAAACGAGTCACTGTTTGGTGCGGATTTTGGTCCAGAGGCATAATTGGGGCCATTTTTCTTCGAAAATGAGCAAGGAGTGGCCGTTACAGTCAATGGCGATCGTTATCGGGCCATGTTGAAGGAATTTTTGTTTACAAAAACTGAAGAGGAGGAAATACAGCTGCACACAATCGATAATATGCTTAAAAATTGGACCGATCGTGTAGGTTACTGCATGGCCAGCTGAGGCAGCCATTTGAATGAAATTATTTTCCATTACTAACCGGAAGGATTGTACTTTCAAATAAAAAAAGAAACTTGAGAAAATATTCAGTAGTTTTTTTATAGCATTTTCAAAAAAAAAAAAATTATTTGGCGGACCCTTTAATTATTTTGTGTAATTAGATCCGTATATTGTGAATTATTTCACTTGTGACCAAAAACGACACGCTAGGAAATTTACACAATGATTTCTATCAGATTATGATTAAATTTGGATAGGTGATAAACTAATGAACTAGTGTAATACTTCATCGTACCAGTCTTACTTTAAGCGTTAAATGGTGGGGTCAAAATTTGCTCCAGTTTCCTGTTTTTTTTTATCATAGTTTTCACATTTTTCAGTAAATTTTCAGTGTTTGGTCAAAATTGAAACATTAACCCTATGTGGAGTGCTTCCAGGTAGGCTAGTTGGTAGCGTGCTGGCTTGTCAGTGCGGGGGTCGTGGGTTCGATTCCCACCAGAGGCACTGGTCTGTTTTCGCTACAACGTGCCGAAAGCCATAGTAGCTAGTGCTCGGTTAGGGTAATAGGATATAATTTGTAATTATATGATTATTAATAAATAAATAGCATAAGAAAATAAAATAAAACCCTATGTGGATCAAATTACATAAAATAATAATTTTTATCAAGCGAAAAAATTTTTTTTTTGATAAATTTTAAAGCTTTAAAATCTTTTAGTCATAATTAAAATTACTTTTCATGGGTCGTCTTTGTCGTCTTTTTTGAGCAAAAGTAAAGATTATTGTAGTCTATTCAAATAAAGGTGCACACAGGAAACAATTTTGCCATTTGCCAACTAAAATTCGGTTACTACGACTTAAATCGTTTGGTAAAACTGAATATTGTGTTCACAATAAAATTCGGTTAATGCAACTAAGTTTTAGTTAAAACACTTAAAGCTTTCAGAAATCACATTTGAATATGGTTTTACTAATCAAATTTATTGTTTGTAGCCACCAATATACACTTTTTCATTCGGTTGCAAATATTTTTTTCGTGTGTGATATTTTTGAAAAATTTATAAAAACTTTGAAGAAAAAATTATTAATTTTTATAAATTGTCCTGAAATATTCACTCTATACAAAAACACAAATTATAATTTTGTCAATTTATTTTATTCTTTAATTCACAGCTGTTAAGTATTGATTACTAATCGTAATAATTAGTAATTAGATTATTTTTTTTTTGAAAGGTGAAGTAATGATTATATTAAGATTATTTTCAGATTCGCACGATTACTAATTGATTGCGATTACAGATAATCCAAAAATAATCAATATTAATAAAAATTTCGAGAAAATAATCAAAAATAATAAAAAGTAATCAAAAAATAATTCGACTACTTTCAAAGATTACTTTTGATTGTTTTTAATTATTTTTTACATTTTTCTACATGAAATTCTACCAGTATTTAGTGGTAGTTGCTCATTAAGTGAGGAATCAGAACCGGCGCTAAAAAAAGTCTGTGTGAATTCACGAAATATAATTTTCAAAGAAGAATTTTACACAGAAGTAGAAAAAGTTAGTTTTAAAGTTTTTAAATGAAAGCATACCATGTATTAATATTTTTTTTTGCTAGATTTCCGATAAGACAACTTGTGCTAAGTGTGTTCATCGAGTGATAAGAAGAAGCAGTAAAGTGACTTCAAATTTCATCAAACATTTGCAAGTCAAGCATAGTGAACTTTTTAAAACATACAAAAATTATAAAACAGGTAGCCTTTTTGGCGGTAACACGCAATCTGAGTTCGATGTTCAACTGCTACATGCAATGATTGATTGTTCATTGCCCCTTTCCATTCTGAAGAAGAACTGCTTTACAGACCTTTTTTTTTTTGATGTGCAGGCAAACAGCGGCTAAAAAATTGGAACAAAATATACCACCATAATGTAAAATGTAAACGAAAGCATGGTTTGTTCTAAATATTTTTGTACCACAGCAGATGTTTGTTCTGGAAATCACAGAAGCTTCTTTGGATATACGTGTCATTGGCTTACAGACATTTTCGAACGTAAATCGGCAGCTTTGGCATGTAGAAGAATTTGTGGAGCACACACCGCGGAAAATATTGTGCAGATGATTACTGAAATCAACACTGCCTTTGTTTTGAACATCTCTAACATTGTTTTGACCATTACGGACAACGTTTCAAATTTTGTAAAAGCGTTTAGAGATTACGGTGTAGGAAATGATTTTTCAAAGATGAAAATAATGACGAAATGCCAGCCTTTGATAATGAAAGGTTGTTGCCTACACATTAGAGATGTTGCAGCCATACTAAGAATTTGTTTGCTTCAAAAAATAATCTAAAATAATCAAAATAATTCTTGAAAGAAGTCAATTATTTGTTTGATTACTTTTGATTATTTTTGATTATTTTCTCGTAATCCAAATTAATCTTTATTATTTTTGAATTATTTGTAATTATAATTATATAATCAATACCATTCTTTTTAAAAAGAATTCTAATTGATTACTAATCGTAATCCAAATTTTAACAGCTCTGCTTTAATTACAACAAATACATTATAAATAGCAACCGACATCTCTAAATTAGGCATTTAAAAAATGTTTAAAATTTATTAAAAAAACATGTTTTTGTATTTTTATCAAAATTTATGCGTAGTTTTTGAATCCATGCTAATGTGCTTAATGATATCCGCTGAAGTCAAAATTCCATATCTGAATAATTTTGAGCATATTAAAAGAAGACATGAAATAAAATATTAAAATTTCGAAGTTTTAGTAAAAAGTCACTTTTTACAGTAATGTACCATTTTCGACAGAAATTTGGCACGTGTTAAGGTTTTCGCAAAAAAAATCGATTCTTTAATTTTTGCAACAAAACTAAGGGGTGTAATAACGTATCTATTTTTAAGGGACACCCTAGTATCCATGCTTTTCTTCAATCTAAAATTAAATGTGTCTTAAGCCACTTTTAAAATAAAAAGTTCTTATAATTTATTTTTCTTAGAAAAAAAGTTTTTATTGCATTGAATAATACTTGATTTATATAATTAAATAGTCGTTATCATATTTCTTACTTTTTCTCCTATTTCCCCTACTACACATTGTAATATCTTTTTCAGAAAGGTCCTTATAAAATCGTCTTAAGTGTATGTAAAACTTGTTCTTTTCAATTTTTGTAATTTATATTGTAGAAAATATTCTCTTTTTTATATACAAGTCATACTATAAAATTCTATTTTATTTTATCTATTTAATAAAAAAAAAAAAATGTTTTCCGCATTATTCCTGGACGAACGTTCTTTCTTCTTGTTTTCTTTTATTGTTTTTGTTGATTGTAATTTTCAGTAAAAATAATGTCATTTGAAAACCACATTTGTTTAAAGTTTTTGCTTATTTTTCATTGTATAGTTAAAATAAAATTCTCTTAGGATTTATGACTTTACTGTCTCCTCATCTCTATCACAATGTTTTGGCCAGAGTAACAACTTCCTTAAATACCAATACCACAAAACCATTTCTTTGTATAATTTACTGCATTGTTGCACAATAATTTTGGGTTTTCAAACAGGGTTTACATATTCCCATTATTTTTAAGATCCGAAATTTTTTTTCAAACATTCCCGGGAATTTCCAAAATAAATATTTATTAAGGTTTTAATAGTAAAGTTTATTATTCATAAAAAAAAACTGAACTATATTCAAATTTAACAATCACTGTTAATGCAGGACTACTTTTAACATTTATTGAATTAAGAACAGCTCTAAATAATTTTTTTTCAAATATTTTTAAAAATTCTCTTTTATATAGTTTTATAAAATCATTTATTTGTAAATGGTTTATATATTCAAGCCGAACCGAAAATGAAATTTGAATGAAATTTACCATAAATACCCAGCCACAAAAATACGAACGGCAAAGCATTGGCCCAGTGCTTTCACGGTGGTATGAGCGTTGGCAGAGCGTTGGATTCTAAAGATTTTAAGTGCTTTGGCCAACCCCAAAATGATTACAACGGGCCCTGCCGTTTCTTTTTTAAAACGTCGGCAAACCACTGGCAATGAGCGCTTTGCCAGTACCAAAAACAATATTTAAAACGTTGGCAAATCATTTGGCGAAAAATCACTAAAGTGCTTTTTTAATAATAAAATAAGTGCTTTGCCAACCCCCCAAAATGATAACACCGGACAGGGGTTAGCCGTTTCTTTTTTAGAGACGTTGGCAAAGCATTGGTAAAGCAACTAATAAAAGTAAATAATAAATTAATAAAAAATAAACAGTGTACTTATTATAATATTTTTATAAAATTTTGGTTTTATTATTTAAAATAATAAAATTATGTAAAAAAAAATAAGCATACAAATTCAATTTCTGCAATATAAATTAAAATAAAATACAATCAAAAAAATCATTTGTATTCTGACTGTGAACTTGTAATTTTTCATAGAGAAAATTGGAAATTTATAAAGGTATAGATTAGAAAAGTTTTTAAATACGATTTGAATAAATCCTTATTATACACTTAAAAAAGTCAGTAAAGTCAGCATCATTTTTGCTGGGAGCATCCTTGCCAGAAAAATTGCTAATATCAGCAAAAAATTTGCTAAATTAGCAATTTTTCTACAAGGATCCTTTGAGCGGAAATGTTGCTGATTTTAAAGACTTGTTTTTAGTGTATGAATTTGATTTAAATACCATATGCTTATGGTTAGTTCATTTTAGATTAATTTAAGATTTGAAAAAAAGAAAAAGGAATTAAATTCAAAGTATGTAAAATAAATTTAAAAAGTCTATTCATTTGTTATTTTTAATCAAACCTGCTAACTTATTTAATAATAAGTACATTAAAGTTGTCCAAAAAAATTAAAGTGATTTCTAAAGTCAAGATATGAGCTAGTTTGGTTCCTTTGTATGTAAAAACATTTAATATGAAGTTTGGTGCCGATTGGATAAAGAAAACACGAGGCGGAAATCGATTGAAAATTAAAAGTGTGTTTTGTATGGGGGAAAATGGCTTTTTTGGGTTTTTTCAAAAAATTGTTAATATTGAAGCAGTTTTTATTCCATATTATAAATTAATCGAGATGAAGGCAAAAAAGGTGTTTTCAAAAAGATATAAAATCCAAAATCGGTTGCGAAGTACCCGAGTAAAAAAATATACCCCAGACCACTAATGTGCCAAATACCACTTGATCAAACATTTCGAGCCCACATCCTAAACGATTTCGAAATTAAATACCAAAATATTTTTTTTATTACTTACTGGAACCATTAACTGTTGGATATGAAATATATTTTGTAACATTAAAAACGCAGCTTCATTAAAATATCTGTGTAATAAAATTAAACATTTCTATTTATAAATAGAAAAATACAGATTTTAATGCAGCCGCGTTTTTAAGGGTTACAAAATATTGGGCAATTTTTGGCCCAAAGTGTATTAAACGATTTTTAGGTAATTAAATTCAATAAAGTAAATCTGAATTTTGTTATTTATAATTCAAAAATTTTACCTTTGCGTTTTTAGTGTTAAAAAATATATTGTTACATTTTTGACCCCAAGTGCATAAAAGGGTTAATTAAGTTTTTTTTTTTCTTTTTAAATAATAAATACCAACTACGGAAAATAATTTAGTCAACTTTCATTCAAATACGAAGATACCACATGATTTTTCGTTATCAATTTCATGAAATCTTCAAAATTTCGAAAAAATTGACCTTTGACCTTAAAATTTGACCTTTGCCGTAATTCGATTTTGACCAAATTTTCAGAATATAGTGCTTGCAGTTTGTTCATAAACTCTGAATAGCATTAATTGTTACTTGTTAAAAGTAGATAAATTTACCTAATGATCGAATTTTGTGCAAAAAAAAGCGTTTTCCTCGAAATCCGCCGAATTTAAATAGCTGTCCTTACTAAATTTAACGTGGGATATGTGTAATTTTTGGTATTTTTATTTTAAATTTTATACTTAATGAGACCTTAGTGTGCAAAAACTATTTTTTTTTTAATTTTGTTGAACAAAATTTTTTTAAATTTGAAATTGGAGATTTGAAAAATACCCCAACAATATTGTTGGCTTTCGACGTCACCTTAGGACAGGATACCGACATCCTAAAATTAAATATTTCATATCTAACAGTTAATGGGTCCAGTAAATAAAAAAAAAATATTTTATTATTTAATTTCGAAAACGTTTAGGAAGTGGACTCGAAATGTTTGATCAAGTGGTATTTGGAACATTAGTGGTCTGGGGTATTTTTTTTTTTACTCAGGTAATTCTCAACCGATTTTGGATTTTTATATCTTTTTGAAAACACTTTTTTGTCTTCATCTCGATTAATTTATAACATGGAATAAAAACTGCTTCAATATTAACAATTTTTTGAAACAACGCAAAAAAGCCATTTTCCCCCCATACAAAACACACTTTCAATTTTCAATCGATTTCCGCCTCGTGTTTTCTTTATCCAATCGCCACCAAACATCATATTAAATGTTTTTACATACAAAGGAACCAAACTAGCCCATATCTTGACTTAAGAGCTCATTTTGAAAAACAGCCATACAAAGCTTTAAATTTCGTTTGTATAAACGGTTGTAAATATAGTAAATCGAGCACTGTCAAATCACTTTTGGCCAGTGTTGGGAAAGCATTGTGAACAAGGGCTGTGCCACTATTTTTATTATATTAACGGTTGTAAATTTTGTAAATAAGTACTGGCAATGCACTTTTTGATAATGTTGGGAAAAGCGTTCTAAGGCAGTGCTATGCCAGTGCTTTTTATTTTTACTAACGTTGGCAGAGCGTTGTAAACCAGGGCTTTGCCAGCACTTCATTTGTTTTGTTTGGTGAATTTAGAGTATTTTTATTTAATCTTTTTTACATTTACATATTTTACATTTATTTATTGAAAAATATTTTTTTACATTCCCCAAGCCCAATTGCCCCTCCCCCCTGAAACCGCGCCAGCCCTTTACCTTCATCATTATTTCGAAACATAGAGTAATGAGTTACCAATAATTGGAAACTCATGGATTGCCTTGTAATGATACACCATTACCTTTCTCATTATTTTAAAAACATAAAATAATTACTTACCAATCATAAATCACATAATGCAAGAACTATAAACGTAAAGTATTATCTAATTTTATTTTTTGAAAATCTTTTTAGACACATTACTTTGTGATTTTTTGTAGACATGAGGGTAAGGTATATATTTTTAACAAAAAAAATTCGAAGCACAACAATTCATTTATATTTTAAGCCACCCATTATTATATGTGACGATAGCTCAGTGATAGACTTCTCGCCCTAACAATCAGAGACCACAGCTTCGATTCCCAGCGTGACAACGATATTTATATATGTATCATTTTTTTAATTTTTTTTTATCAAATTTTTTTTTTTTAAGAAAATCTATTTATAGACACAGTACTTTTCCTTACCAAGTAACCATTTAAGTAACTAGTTACTTTACCCACTACAAGGCAATGAGTCCACCTATACTTTTGGGCTCATCGCTTGTAAAATTCATCAGTGAAGTAATGTAAAGCGTCATACATACACCCTATGGCGATACATTACCCATAATGGTAATGTGTGATTTTGCTGCAATACCGACCAAAATTTTCGGAAGGTGACAAATCGACAAAATTCCCCCCAAACTCGTCCCAGGAATTTCCAAGTTGAAAACCCTAATTTCAAATCTTTCCTTCTTTCCATAAAATAGTAATTTGTGTTAAATTTTTCTTTATTTGTTTATACATATTTTTCACATTTTTATTTATATATTTAATTGGAAAAGTTTTCTTACTAACAATAAGAAATATGTACTTATGTAGTTTCTAATATAAATAGAAAGGGTTTCATTCAATGAAGGATAAACATTTTATTTAAGAATAAATTCTTAGATGCCATTGGTTACGTTTGAATAGTTTATTTGTAGTAATTACTAAAAGTAAAGTTTTATAAAATTTTTGTTATATTTGAAAGTTTTTTGTGTCTATTTTTATTACCAACTTCTAAATGACCATAAATACAATAGAAACATACAATTTATTGTCTTTTATTTGAAAAGAAATTACTATAAAAGACATCTTAACGTACATCCAGGAAACGGACTCGTATTAGCATTATTAGACTGGTAGCAACCGTATTTGTTGCCAATCGAATGCTTCGGTTGTTGCGACCGAATTTTTTGGTTGTGATAACAATACTTTGATTGAAACTACAGAAATTATGTCAGGACAATAGACTTTCGATTGCAATAACAGAAATTCGGTGATAACAACCAGCAAATTTGATAGCTACAACGGAACCATTCGATTGGCTATAAATACTGTATGATAAATAGTTATTATCGATTTTTAATATAGCATACAAAAAATTCGAACTGCAAATAATGCTCAAGAACAATATGAATTTGTAAGCGTGTGTTTTTGCATACATGCATGCATTAACATTTTCGGTAACACGCTTGAAAATATAATGGAAAAAAAATCAGAAAAAATAGAATCCATTCGACTTCCATTCTGAAATTTACAGGGAATATTAAGGTTATATTGAACTGTAAGAAATATTTTTTTTTTCAGATTTTTCGACTTGTTCGAAGAAGGTGGAAAACAGAAATTAAGTAAAAGAAACAAACTTTAAAAATAAAAAAAAAATAGATTTTAAAAAAAATTTTAAAAAGAAGTTTCAAATACCTTTAATATAAGGTATTAAACTTCAAAATCCATTCACTAGTTTAAGAAAAACATCAGTTTAAAAGTTGTCATGTCGGATGACTTTTCACGATTTTGACAATTTTCAAAAGCCCATAACATTTTCAAAAAAAATTAAAATTTTTTTCTGGAAACACGGGTAAAATATTTTTTAATGTTTAATACCTCTGGCAAATTTAAAGTAAATCGGAAGAGGTGTTGTAAAAAAGGTGTTCGGTTTGACATGGAATGACTCATATACATGTATAAAATCATAAGTCACCGTAGCCGTTGTCACTTTATTTGGTTTCTCTCACAGCAACGGCATCCGCAGCATCTCTTATTCGTCTGTAAAACAAAATTAAAATTAAATAAATTTTTTTCTCTGATCAGTATCCCTGGCTCCACGGTGGCAACCGATTTTGCTTTAACAAAGATGTCTATAATGAAATAGCTACCAGAGTTGCTATGTCAGTCCGAATTTTTATCAAATACTGTACTTGATATTGTGTCTATCTTTCGGAAAAATATTGTTTTAATAAACCATTTCTTTATTTTGTTTTTATTGTTTAAATATTGTTTATTTTAATTTCTAAAGAGGGTTAACCCCTTAAGTTTTCAACTTGAACATATTGTTAAAAAATATAAAATTTAATATTAATTTCTCTATAAAGTTTTATTTCATTTCTATCTCATTGATTCAAGAGGTCATCCAGAAATTATATTACCCAAAAAAATGTAAATATATATGAGCTGTTTTAAAAATTTTCGACATCTCTGAAGCTGATATTGGATGACACTTATTCCGCTAGGTGTGTTAAGTTGAGAGAAACGTTGGACATGGTTAGTTTGATTATTCTTAAAAATGAGAACATGGATTGAATTTGGTTTTAACCAAATATATTTTATATCCTCCACAGTGTATATGTTACAATGCACCAAAAGAACATTTAATAAAAAAGCATTGTAGAGGTAAAAAAAATAATTATGGGGGAAAGACTTTTTTGGGTGTAAAAAAGAAATTATGTGGTGAAAAAAAATGTAGTGGTTGAAGAAACGGGATAACGGGGGGCTCGGTATATAAAGAGAATACTGAACAAACCTTTAAGCGGGAAAAAGATGGCGGTATGATTAAACGTTATAATGGCTTTATTCTTCTTAACCTTTATTTAAAGGCCTTGAGTTAAATTTGTAAGGTTATGTTAAGTTACAAATTTCAATATTTTTCTTTAATAACAATTTTCGGGTTTGTATAATGCACATTAATTTATCTTTCAGGAATTTTATAACAATTTAGTATTTATAATTTATATTAATTTACACTTCACTTTGGGTAAGTAATTCAAAATTTGTGGTAAGTATTTAATACTTTTTATATAGTTTTAAGTTTAGGGTTTAAGTTACACTTTAGGTAAGTAACTAATACGATTTTAGATTTAATCTTTGTTTAGTTTTAAGATTCACGGTAAGTATAATTTACAATAAATTTTTGATCTTAGGTTAACTTTGTGGTAAGTACTTTAGATTTAGGTAGAAATTTTACTTTGCGTAATTAACACGGGAGCTGTTGCTTAGTTGGTTGTTGAAAATTTATTAATCTTAAAAATGACAAATTATAAGAAGAGAGAGCAAAAGCCTTGTTTACTGCAATGATGTTTGTTACAGCTGATGGGTAATTTGTCACTTGAGGGCGTTGATGAAGATGTTGTCAGGGATGGGATTCTATTATTGTTCACTAAAGTGAACATCCTCCCGGGCCAGGCAACCTGTGTGAAAAAAATTAACAATTATTTTATTTGATCGACTGTGAAGTAATTAAAAAGGGTAGGGTTAAATAGTTTATAAATACTTGAGTATTTTTAGGGGTAAAGTTAATTGGAAACTGATCCCATAACCAACCATCCAAGGTTAGAGTCTTGGGCCACCAGATTTCCTCCATCAATTTGAATGGTGTTGGGTTTAAGAATGGTAGTATAAAGATCCCCACCTATTTCTATGGCTACCGGAGTGTTGGAATAGAACTCTGGGTCGGCTAGGGAAATCCGACAGAATTTTCTTTAATGTGGGAATCACATTCTCCTGAGTACGGTTTCTTTGGTAAATCGTTTACTACAAGCATACACACTTCAATTCTAGAGGATACGGACACGTTGGGCACAATAACCACTTTAACATAAACCGCCTTGCGTACTAGAGACACAGCAATCCGAGAAGTTGTGAGGCTCGGATTTAAGAGTACTCTGGCTAAGTGGGTCTGCTTTTCCTTAGCTATTTGCACGACTGCTGTTGGAACGAATATTTTTGTCCTTGTTAATGGCAATGATGTGGAAACGTTGGTAGTTGGAACGCGTGGAGCGGGTATAGGTGCAATGTTATGTCGGGGTGCAGGTATAGGAGTAGTACCAGTGCGTATGTTGTTCAAAATCCGTTGATGACCGTGTAGAAGGGTATGGTGCTTTTCGCCACATTTTTGGCAACGTGCGCTGTTGTTGCATTTGCCTATTAAATGGTTTCTGTCCAAACAATTAGCACAAGAGTGGTGTTTTATCACTATCCTATATTTTTCGGTCAAGTTCATGCCGAGAAACTTTTTGCATGTCATGATACGGTGATCCGCTTTGCAAATACCGCAGCCAACGTAACGGGTTGCATGTCTTTCTGTGTTATGGTTTGGTCCATTTTGATGACGAGTAGAATGTCTTCGACCAGAACGTTGACGATTTTGTTGGTTGGAAGTGCGAGCGTCACGACGAGATCCACGACGATTATGATTAGGTGCCATTTTCTGTGTAAATGAAATGAATGAAGTTAAATTAATGTAAATGATTGATGTTAGTGTGTTACGGGTGAGTATAAAATGATATGGGTGAGTATGAAATACGAGGGTTAGTGTACAAGTGGGGGTTAGTGTTACAACGAGAGGGTTAGATTATGCCGTGGGTAGTACTACAACTTTCGTTATAGGCCGAGTCAACGTTCCAGTTGGCGTGCGTAAGTCCACAACTCTAGTACGGCCGTCAGAACCTGGGTAAACCCTAGTCACACGTCCTAGTGACCATTCGTTGGGGGGTAGATTGTCCTGCTTAATAACGACAATATCGTCGATTTCCAGTTGACGTCTTGGGTTTTTCCACTTGTATCGCTTGTGTAGTTCTTTTAGGTATTCATCTTTCCATCTTCTGCAGAAGTAATGGTGTTGAATCCTGAGCTTCTGCCACCTATTTGCCAGAGTAAGGTTTCCATAATCGCACAACATTTGAACTTCTGGGTGTTTTTCCAGTGTCAACATTCAAACCAATCAAATTATCATGGCGTTTTTGCCGCTGTTTCCTAATCAAATAAATCGAGTTGTAAGAATTAACAGCGGCAGAGCATCCCCCGCCTCGAAAGAAATGTAGAGAATACTGCCAAAAATACCAGTATAAGAAGGTATGCAGGTAAAATTTGGGTAGTTTAATGCAGATAAGTTCTTTTTTCCCCATTTTGCGAATTTCACAAGGGTTATCATTAGAAGAATTTTTGTGGGTAAAGAAATTACTAACTTCTAAACAAATTTTGTGTAAATTTGCACTTTTAACATCGCCAAAGGTGTGTGAGCTAGTCGAATTATCTTCAACGTGCACATCATTTCTCAAATTTGACGACATTTCTGTATGAATTTTTTGTACGGTAGGTGGGTAAGGGTTCTCAGGTTCACCAGTGGTGAAATGTGAAGTCAATTGCTGGGTTTCATGATTTTCCTCTACAGTTGATGGAGGTGATACAACCTCATTAACATTTTCTAGTTCTTTAATGGGTGTAGTTTGTAAATCTTGTTTACTATCAACTTCATCAGAATTAATCACTAATTCTGATGGCAGCTCAACAATGTCAGCCTTCGGTGATGGGGTGGGTTTCATAGCCGCGAACCATGAATCAAGCAATTTATCATCCAAAGCAATCGTGGATGTAAGGGTGGGATTCTGAATTGCCATTTCAGTGGGTGGTCTCAATAGAGCATCCCCTAGCTGGGAAATTTTGCCCAGATAGAAGTTCTTGGCTTTACGGTATTCGTGGCTGAGCTCCTCGAGATCTATCGCTTCAGCTTCCTTTGGGTCTTCTAGGAGTGGAGATTTTCTAATTTTATCGAAAAGGGTTGATATCTTCGACCAACTACGATCGAGTTCACGAATATGAACTTGTATGGCCACGCCAACTCGGCTAAAGTCGTCATCCATTACCATGGTATCCGACTGGATGTATTTCAGGAGTGCGTTGGCCCATACTTTTAATTGCGGCATTGGTGGTGAAACAAATTTTGAGGTGAAATAAAAAAATCAGGTGAATTCAATATATTTTTTAACTCAAAGCGTCTGGTGAAAACAGATTTACCTTCACATTTTTATTCATAACTTCTGAACCGCTATATCCGCTATAATTAAAACCTATACATACAAAACAATAGGCTTAAACATATAAAAAAATCATATTTACATTCAGGGACAAAAGTTGCATTATACACAGAAAAAAATATTGCTCAAAAATATTTGATTAAATCGGTTTGTTGAAAAATAAAAAGTGTGTCAATTACTTTTTAATTGAACCAATTAATTGTTAATCAAAATTGTAAGTCTACAATTTTTTTTTATTTGCCGTTTTTCGTATTTAAAAACAATGTTCTCAACGTCATACGGTTTTAAAACGCTTATTAATTACTACTAAATGAATTAAAATAATTTAAAAACCGAAAAGTTAATCGAACACAAGCAAATACTTTTATTTTGTGTTTTATATTTATTCTTGGTTTTTTATTCAGTAAAATAATATGTATATCAAACTTTATAAATGTTTTTCGCAACTGAATAAGTATAAATGTATTTTTATCAGGCGTTTATTGTTTTATACATTGTATGCAACACTTGTTCTTGTTGGAAAGAATAAAAGAGCAAAAGGAAAATAGATACACATTTTTTCTTACTTGCCTCACATTTTTTTCTTGTTGTTTTATTGTGTACCAGGGATGCAAAATTAGAATTTCAATTTAGTACAAAATTAATTATAAAATTGTACATTTTTCATACATTTCATAGTCAAATGATTTGTTTAAAACACCAATTACAGAATTTTTTATTTAATATTTTTATTTTTTTAAAAAAGTAAAAAGAAACAAAAACTTAAAAATAATATTTTTAATAAGGTACACAAATTCCTGAGATCAATAAGTATTATATGTTAGTGGATAACCTACTTTTTGACATTTCAAAATTGTAGCAAAAGAATTCGATGAATGTAACAAATCTTTCGTTTGAACCAGGTTTAAAACGGTCGAAACATTTAACCAATTACAAGAAAACATTCACAAGAATATGATAGCAAAAAGTTACAAAGTAAATAAAAGAGATTAATAAAACAAATTTTTACAAAGGTACGACAGCAAAATTTAGTTGCCAAGTAAAAAAAAAAATTAGGATAAATTGGGCAAATTTGTAAATTGTACCAAATAAGCTATTGGTGTACCATTGTACTTTAGACTTAAATTGTACCAAAAATGGTACAACTGTACGAACTTTTGCATCCCTGTTGTGTACAAAGCAATATAGAAGAAAAAGACGCACACACATTTTGCTTGTTTCTATCGAATTTTGTTTATCTTTTGCTATAACGCTTGGTGAAAAATTATTTAAAGCTTTAAAAAGAATACTAGTGAAAATAAAAAGAAGCCAAAGAAAAGGTAAGAATATGGAAGAAATAAATTGTTTTTTTTGCAAAGAAAAGTTTTATTGCTCATCATTATATATGGTTCATATTAGTAAACACTCAAAACTTTGTCCAGAAATAGTGTACGAGTGCACATTTGGAAAATGTCATCAAAAATTCCAAAAGAAATTTGCTTTTTAAACGTCATGTTTTTCAAGCACTTTGAAACAAAAAATATAAAGTTTCTGAAAAAGTTGATAGTGTTGACGATAATAATATAGGGTGTAATATTACAAATGTTTCTGGGACAATAGAAAATGAAATTGCTGGTGTTTCTGGAGTAAACTATAGTAGTGGCCATCAATCCGATCCAACTTTTTTAAAACAAACTTCCTTTTCTTATAAAAAAAAAGTCGAAGAAATGCATCACTCTGCTATGGAATTTCTTATACAATTAAATTCGTTTAGCAATTTTACACGGTCTGACGTTGATACTATTAGAAACTTAGTTGAGAGTTTAGTGTTAAATCCAGTTCTGGACTTTGTTGAGGATTTTGTTGTCAAAAATAGTTTTACTGAAAAACCATTTTCTGAAGTTATTGGTGATGCTAAAGATGTGTTTTCAAACGTTACAACAGAATATATGTTGGAAAAAACTATGAAAGAATGTAAGCTTATGGGTTGTATTAATGAATTTAATATTGGCAATAAGTCCGATTCCAAAGGTATAGTTATGCCTTTGGAATTTCAATTTAAAAAACTTTTTGAAAAAATAAATATATTGATGAAGTACTAGAACACATAAAAAACACTGAAGACCAAACTGGTTTTACAAATTTTGTTCAGGGAGAGTTATGGAAAAACAAAAAAAATTGTACCCAAACAAAACTGTAATGCCATTTTTTCTCTACGCGGACGACTTTGGAATTAACAATTCGATTGGTTCCAAGTCAAATAGGCATTCTATGTGCAATTTCTACTACAACTTTCCTTGTCTTCCAAATAAGTCCTCAAAACAAGACGAAGTTTATTTGGCTTGCTCAATTAAAGCATGTGATATAAAACGTTTTGGAAACGACTGTTTTATAACTTTAGCTAACACTTTAAAAAAGTTAGAGGTAGAGGGAATAGAACTAGATACCAAAGATGGCTTAAAACAAGTGCATTTTATAATGGGACTTTTCCTCGGAGACAATCTTGGACTAAATGTCATACTTGGCTTTTCTAAATCATTTTCGGCAAATTACTTTTGCAGATTTTGTTTAATGAAAAAATCCGAATGTCAGAAAAGCTGTGTTCAAGACACTACTCTTTTAAGAAACAGAATAAATTATAGAGAGTCTCGTGAACGTCAATTATCAAACCAAACTGGCATAACGAGTGATTGTAGTTTTCAAATCATACCGTCTTTTCACTGTACTGAAAACTTTACCGTAGACGTCATGCATGACTTATTTGAAGGAATATGTCACTATATTTTATGTGATTCCCTTTCGTATTTTATTAAGCAAATGAAATATTTCACCATTAATACCTTAAATGAGCGATTTAAAACAGTTTTCATATGGAAAGCATGACAAGGGCAATGAAAAAAAAAGTATTGACATTAAAGAAATAGAAAATCGGAAGCTTAAAATGTCAGCTAAGCAGATGCTTTCTTTTTGCCATTATTTCACAATATTATTCGGTGATTTCATTCCACATGCGGATCAAATTTGGCAATTTTTGTTAGATTTTTTTGAATTAATAGACGATATTTTGTGTTTTGAAGTAACTAAAGCACTTGTGAGCGCAATCGCTTCAAAAATAACAAAATTAAACCAAAACTATCAAATATTATTCAAAAAAAATTTGACACCAAAATTCCACTTCCTCACACATTATGAACTCGTTATGAACAATTGTGGCCCACTTAGAAATTTATGGAGTTTTAAGTATGAGGGAAAACATAAACAGTTTAAAATTTATGCCCATATAACGACATCAAGGAAAAATATTCCCATAAGTTTTGCCTACAAGCAGCAAATGGTGTTTGCAAATTATCTGCTTAAAAATAAAACAAATGCAGACATAATTTTGAAAAAACCCCAATGTGAGAAAAATGTCAAAGACTTAATTAGTAAACATTTAAAAATAACAACCAGATCGTTTTCAATTTATAAAGAGGCTAAAATTTGGGGATACTCATATAGCACCCAGCACTTTGTAGCCACATTTTCAAAAGATTTTGAGATTTACAGTATATCTTTAATTGTAAAAACCACAAGCAATAAAATTTTTCTTTGCTGTAAAAAAATAGCAACTAATTTTAACAACCACTATGCTGCATTTGAATGCAGCTTAATGGAAACTAATTATGAAATTTTAAATTTGACAGATATTGTCGGCCCGCCAGTAGAAATTTTAAAAACTACACAAGAAAAAACCTTCATAAAATTGAAGGAATTTTATTCCAGCCTATACTAACAATGGATACAGAATTGATTGATATGGATTTAAATAACCTTTTGATATCGTGGAACCTTTCCCATCTATACAACAAACTTCGTGGTAAGTAAATTTGTTTATTTTTAAAAACAAAAACAATAAAAACTTATATAATGATATACCATTTAATATTTGTTTTCTTTCAATTATTTCAGATTGAACTAGATTTTTCCTTAAAATTTCCAATGGCAAAGGATTTAAAAGCAAGATGGTCGTTTTTTGAAAGCAAAGTGCTTTATTATTTAAAAACAAAGATTACTTCTGCATTTGTTTTAAAAAAATTGAACCAACCTACAATGTCTAATTCAGGTGAATATAAAAAATTAAATAGTGTACAATTTACTTATAATTATTTGTTTTAATAGAGTCTAAAACGTTTTGCGATTTTATGGAGTTTACATTATTTGTTTCCCCCACAACAAAAGACTGCTTCCACTGATATCGGAGAGAAATTTTCTAAAAAATTCAGCATTGTTGATTCGCAAGAATCGTTTGCTGTTATTGCAACAACACAAGATGAATTAGATGCAAAAGTAAAGCTACTAAAACTTCAAAATAAACGAATTCAGCCAAAATTATTGATTCTTGGGGGTATTGATGATATAAAATCCATATCAATTTATTTTGACAACCTAATGTATCCATTTTTAACTATATTAAACGCTGTTGATATACTTTTTAAAATATTTTATGTATTTAATCTACAGTATCCTGAAGAATCTGAAGTATTTTATAACTTTTTACAAGATTTTCTTTATGAAATTCCTTTATCTAAAAAGATTTCAAAGATAAGTACTGTTAAAAACGATATTATAACCTAAATATATAAACATTTTCTAGTAAAATATATATTATTATACTATTAATTTAGTACCATTATTTCTTTAGAAACGCACATACTGTATAAATACTTTTTCTGTTTTAAAAACATTTAGTAATTTTATTGTTTTGCAACAAACTAACTTAAGTTTATAGAACTTCTTAAATTTAGTTTAAAGTCATACAATACTGACTTATTATATTTTTCATTTAAACAAGCATAAGAAATGTGCACTTATAAACACTCTTTATGAATTAATGAAGTTAATCGTCTGGCGGGTGATTTTACAATGTGGCCATACACTGGGTAAAGTATCTACATACAATATGTCCTACTTTACCCAGGGTATGAACGCATTGCAAATACACAACACATAAGAAGGTGATATAATGTTTTTTTTTATAATTTTTTTATTTTTTTAAAAGAAAATCTGTTTTTTGATATTTTTATATTGAGAAGCTGTTTGAATTCTAAAAAAGCTTTATTAATTTTAATTTGTACATATATTGTATTTTTTGTTTTTAAATAACTAAAACCTGAAGTGTATTATATTTATTTTACAATGCGTTTACAAAACGTTATTGACTTTGATTTTTTCAATAAAAAAAACTTAAAAAATGTCAAATATTAGTTTTATTTAAATTTTGTACACATTTCAGTCTACACTGAACCGAGTAACCGTTTAATTGAGACAATTACAGGTTTAATTAAAAAAATTTTAGAATTCAATCATTTTTTTAATTGATCCGATTAAATATTTAATTGTGCGTTTTTTTTAATTCAATTAATTTTTAATTGAGTTGATTAAAAAGTGATCAACATTTTTACCATATTCAATTATTTTGTAATTGTGTTGATTAAATACTAATCAAAAAGGTAAACCAAATGAACAAAATAGTAATCAAATGTATCAATATTTTATTGAAAAATATTCAACAAAAGTGCTATCAATTTGTAGTTGAAGAAGTAATTTTCGTTGTTGGCGGAATTTCAGCAATTAAAGTTATTGAATCGGTGGTTTTCGTAATTGAAATTGGTTTTTATTTTTTTGTGTGTATTGACGAAAATGTTTCATAAATTGTTTATCATCAATTATTAATTATATTGACGAAATTTTCATAGATTTTATAAAAATTGAAGACAAAAATGTTATAGATCATTCCATAAAAACGTTTCATAATCTTTGTGAAAATAATTTTATTCAGTGCTCCCTGGTAGACTAGTTGCTAGCGTGCTGGCTTCTCAGTGGTCTGTTTTCGCTACAACGCGCCGAAGGCCATAGTAGCTAGTGCTCGGTTAGGGTAATTGTATTTTGGGAGTTGCAGCTAAAATTCTGATTAAACAACCGAACTTTGTTGTGCAAACTAATGTTAAGTTGTGCCAACCGACTGAAATTCGTTAGTAATCGATTTTGAGTGGTAGTAACCGAATTTCAGTTGGCTAATGCTAAATTTTTCTCTGTGTGTAGGAACATAAAATCAATATTGATAAGATTGAACCAAAATATATTTATTTATTTAGCAGATAGCATTTGAAAAATGAATTTAAAATGAATTTACGGACAAAAATATGATCATTATTATATTGAACATGAAAGAATTGAACGTGGAATTATAAACAAGATACAATTTGGCAGCTTTAAATTAATGTAAAAAGAAGGTTAGTTTAATATTATTAATACAAAATATATTTATGTGATATATATTATATAATTTTATATTGTTTTAGCTCTTCTTTCAACTCTTTAATATTTTCTGCATTTCGTCAATAATGAAACAAAACAAACGATAATACATGCATCATACACACAGACAACAATGTTCCAGAAAATTAATATGATATTAAGGTTATTTTTATATTGTTCCCCTAATAAATACCGACAAGAATAAAATAAAATTAAAAATATCTATAATTTGTGTTTATTAAAAATATAGTTACTTAAAGATATAGTTACAAAATTTTACTAAAATTTAGTGGCTTTTACTAATTTTTTCTTTTAATTTCATTGTACTAACATTATGAAAATTTAGTATTTTTTTTGCTGATTTTAGCAAAACGGGCTTAAATAAAATTTTACAAGAATTCTACTAAAATTATATATATATATAAATTCCTGGGATTCCTAGTTGGAACATATAGTGGCTAATAATTCTTTCCACTAATTTCATTAAAATTTAGTATTTTTGTTTTCTGAATTTAACAAATCGGTTTTGAATTTCATTTTAAAACTCATTTATTGAAATTTAGCTGTGGCTACTTATTATTTCTACTAATTTTATTGTATTACAGTTCAGCAGACATGTTTTGTTAAATTTAGCTAAAAATATTGCAGGATTGAAAATAGTTAAATTTTTCGTAATAACCGCAAAATTTCCCGTTGCCATTGCAGTCTTTTTTTTTTGCTTAGTGTGGTTATTATATACAATTTTTAATTTATAAGTTTGGGAATTTATAAGAATTTTATATGATTTCCTGCAAATAAGTACACACTAAAAAATAAGTTAGTAGGAAAGTTAGCAAAAGGTAAAAGTATATTTTTGGCTAAAACTATGTTTTCAGCTTAAATTTTAGTTATACTTATTCAGCACATATGGTTTGTGAGCTAATGTTTTACTAATATTGTACTAATGTTTTACAAACTTATTTTGCTAAAAAAAATTGTGCTAACATGCATATTAATAGTGTGGACGACAACCAGATTGAAGGATATACACAGAATGAAGTAGATGTCGCGGAATGTCAAAATTAGTAGAGACGAAGAAAATTATACTAAATATTATGACTCTTGTATGACATATAAAAAAAATCAACCATGCAAGATTTTTGTATCTTGTTTTCATAAACACAAAACTAAATTTAGCTATTTGCCATTAGTTAGTAGTTTTTACAACAAAGTTCGGTTAATTCAACAGAATTTTAGTTGCAACACCCAAAACTTTAAGAAATCGAATATAAATGTCGATGTTCTAACTGATTTAATAAGTTGTTGCCATTGATATGCATTTATCAATTCGTTTGCCATGTTATTTCACTGTGTGTACATAAACAAAATTGTGGATTAAAACAATTTAAATTTTGTGTTGCCACCGGCTTGTGAAAATAATTGTATATAAGTTAAATAAATTAAAGTTAAATATTTAAATATTAAATGTGTATTTGTACACTAACTGGATATAGTGATTAATAATGTAGTGTGGTCAAATTGCACACAAATGTACGTTCAGGTATACAGGCTAAAGCGAATGTCAAGGACACACATCTTAAGTAGTTTTTTATGTTCCCTTTTTTTTAATTGTAAAAAGAAGGTTGTACAGTATGTCACATTTTGTTATTTTTCCGTTTCGTTTCCAGAAATATCTACGGCAGTTGTCTTTATTTAGAAGATGCCATTATTTAAACAACCATTGATGTAAGTAGTTGAAAGATAATTTTGTTTATGTTATATATAATTATATCTATATACTTACAGATATTACATTAATTCATGTCGTCGATGTGGGAATATGGAAATATTTGTATATTGTCACGTATGTAAATTATTTTAAAAAAAAATCAAAAAAAAAAATGTTTTTCTACAAATTTTTTGAGCTTTTTTTCAATCTACTAATATACAGCAAAAATTTTGTTAACTTTTAGCTAGGATTTTTTAATTTTCAATCAACTAAGTGTTAGCAATAGTTTTCCTGAATCTACTAATTTTGTTGCTGAAAATCAGCGAGCTGATTTTGCTGACATTAGCAATTTTTTTGCAAGCACCCTCCTGACTAAAATTGTGCTGGCTCAGCAAAATCTGGTAAAAAATGAGTGTTGTACAACATAATCGCGGTTTTCTTCTTAAGTTCGAATATATGACACTACATTTTTTTGAGTGTATTTTATATTTTTTGGTGGTGTAATATTTATTTGAAATGTGATTAGTTCAATAAATTCAATAAAATCTATAAGTTGATGTGACTTCCCAACAAAAACATGGTAACTACATGTCATTACCGTATAGATTACAAAAAGTGTAATTTTATTGCCACTTGCATTACTATGAAGTAGGATTAATTATTTGGTAATGTCTGTTTCTGCTGGGTTTAATTAAATCAAAGTTAAAATTATAATTTTAATATTTTTAATTTTCTTTTCTTTTCTCGTTAAAGATAAATGACTAATGCGGACGGATTTAGCATGCTCACGCTGATGTTTAGTCTACTAGATTTATGTCATACAAAAATAATTTTAGAAAAAGTTTTGCCTCAGTGTCGAAAATTTTTGGAAATCTTCATATATTAAAAAAAAACGAAAACCATTTTATTTCAACGGAAATTATGAATATAACTTTGATTTAATTTATGAAAAAAGTTTTTTTTCACAATACTAATGGTATACTTGTTATATAAAGTGGGTATGGTATATAAAAATATATGAATGAGTATTTTTAAGTACACTGATAGAAAAAACTTAGTAAACATTTTTGCTAAAACTACTAAAAATTAGGTAAAAAAATAGTAGAAAAAACTGCTAAAATGAGCAGAGCTTTTTGCTAAATATTAATAAGATAAGAATAGTAAAAATAAATCTGTTGAATCTACAAATTTTAAGTAGTATTTGAGCTAAATTTTAGTCAATTGAAATTAACAAATTAATCTGCTAAAATCGGCAAAAATTTGCTAATTACTAGTAGAGAAAAAATTCATAAATATATGAAATTTTCAAAGTATTTATTTATTTTTTTTTAATGCTAATAAAAATCTGCCTTTCAGAAATCAGCAATCTACAATTTTTTTGTCGAAATTTTCTGTTGATTTTACCAAATCATACTGTTATTTGCATTCTACTAAATTTAAGGTAAATGTAGCAAACATTTTGTTGATATTAAAGTTCTTGTTTTTGTAAAAGTTTTTGCTAATTTGAGCTATTTTCATTTATCTACAATTCATCTCGAATATAACTAAAATTTTGTAAAGCTAACAGTTTTTTTTTCTGTTCTTATTTTATTAATATTTAGCAACCAAAAAAATCTGCTAATTTTAGCAGTTTTTTCTGCCACATCATTATTTACTGTTTTTTTAGTAGCATTTCCTGATATTTTTAAAGGTTTATTTCTATGAGTGTAGAAATGACTATAAAGTTGTATAGAGGACATGGTTTGTCAAAGTTTTTTTTTTTTATGGCTTCGAACTTTCCATTCACCTACATTGAACAATTTAACAAACTAATGAAATAAATTTGCGATTAACGAGAACAAATTTTATGCCCTTTTCCTGCTGTATATTCTTTTTTTCTTTGCAGCAATAAAATTATTTTACGAAAAAAAAAATTCAAATCAATATTTTTTAAAGAGGAAAAAAAAAAAACTTTAAAAATATAAGTAGTTATTAGTGATATAAACCGATTTGTGTAATATTTTTTTGATAGAAACTTGTTTTCAATTAAATATTGAAGTTATTTTAACTATAAGTTTATGAAAAATATCATAAATACTAAAATATTTGTTTAATTCTTTTTTATATATTATTCCAAAAAATATGTAAAGTGTGAAACCATAAACAGAAATCATAAATGTATATTTTCATTGCTTATATCCTCCGTTGCTCCTTACAATTTCATATATCTTAATAAATTATGAAAGACATATACTTACGGAAATATTACTATTGTATAAATATATAATTAGGCATGGGATATTGTTGTATGCAGATTGTAAGCAACAAGATTGGGATTCGCTAGTACCTCTTATTTTGTGAATTCGAAATAAAAATGGGTGAAATTGAGTGGTAACAAGTGGCTCCTCATCGCGGTCAAAGGGGTGTAAAGGGGAAAAAATCCCCAAAAAGCCACAAAAGTGCCCGGATTCGTCCCTTGAGGGGTAAAATATATGTCCGACCCCCTATAAATTTTTCTCCACCAACACTTTTTCCAAACTTACCAACCCCCTATCTTCACTCCCTAAGGGGGCTCCCATACAAAAATTTAATTTTTGTATAATTTGCTCCCACTGCTCTAACTGAACCCAATGTGCCCCTAACGGAGTTAAATGTATTTCCGTCCCCAGTTATTTTTCTCCCCCAACATTTTTCACGAACCTGCCTGCCGCCTATCTAAACTCTCTAAGGGGGCTCCGATACAAAAATTAAATTTTTATAAAATTTATTCCCTCTGTTCTAACTGTCTCATAGGTGCCCCTAGACGAGTCAAATTTATGACCCAATTTCCTATACAAAAATATTTTTTTTTTAAATTTGCTCCCACCTCCAAACAATAAATTTTTTTTATAAAATTTGCTCCCTTCGCTCGAACTGTCTCCAGGCTGCCCATAGAGGAGTAGTGGCAACCACGAATGTGGTCGTCCAGTACATGTTGTTAGCTTCGAAGGTGTGAAAAAGAATTTGACTCCTCTAGGCGCACACTTGGGACAGTTGGAGAGTTGGGAGCAAATTTTATAAAAAAAACTTTAATTTTTGTAGGGGAGCCCCTTAGGGAGTGGGGATGTTGTTTAGTTATGTTGTGAGAAATCTTGGGGTTGAAAAAATAGGGGGGGGGGTTGGTTATACATTTTAATCATCTATAAGTTTCTTGGGACAGTAAGGTCGGTGGGAGCAAATTTTATAAAAATGTAATTTAGTTTGTGAGCCCCCTTAGGGAGTGGAGATACGGGGTAGGTATATTTAGAGAAAATGTTGGAGGTCAGTCATATATGTGACTCGTATAGGCGCACCGTTGAGAAAGTTAGAGCTGTGGGAGCAAATTTTCTATTAGTGCTCCCCTTAGGGAGTGTTGGAATGTTGGAGTTAAAGAATTTGACAGTGGCACCATTGGTACAGTTAGAGTATAAATTTTTTGAATGTGAGAAGGTGATACGGGGTAAGTATGTAAGGAATAAATGTTTGGGGAAAAATTAATGGGGCTCGGTCTTGAATTTTAGCCCTCTAGGGTAGACTCCAGGGCAGTTGTGTATATTTTTGTGGATTTTTTCTCCTTTACCCCATCTTTGACCCCCACCCCACCTCCTCCATGGGGTTAGGTATTTTTTGAAGCAATGTTAGAATTGAAAAAATTTTGGGGGTCGGTAATACATTTCACTCCGATAAGTGCACCATTGGGAAAGTTAGAGCTGTGGGAGCAAATTAACATAAAAATCATTTTTTGGTTGGTAGCCCCCTTAGGGAGTTGTGACACGGGATAGGTATGTTAGAGAAAAATGTTGGGGGGGGGGGGGTAATGAATGGGATTCGCTCTTACACATTACCCCTCTAGGGACGAATCCCGGGCAGTTGTGTGGATTTTTCTGGATTTTTTCCCTTTATCCCATCTTTGACTCCGATGAGGAGCCACTTACAAACTCTCCACCTCAACTCATTTTTTGACTTATACATTTTTTTGCAAACCTCTTAAATAAACTGTTCTAGCGCATCGAAATCGAAAAAATCGCTCACTATCCCACCCCTAATGTATATACCACATTGATTTGTAATATGAGTATGTGTAAGATAGTGTGTCTGTTTAAGTGTAGTTTATATATGTAATGCCTGTGTCTATAGCTATTAATGTCACACATAAAAAATACTTATGTGGTTGCAACCTTATTTATGTTCGTTTCATATGTAACACAAGTAAAGCTGTGTCAGCTAAAAAAAAAAAAATGAAAAAGTCTTTCTTGTTTTATTTTCGGAATGTTTTCGGTAAACTACATTACATTCGAGCATTTGGGTAAAAAGATACTTTGGCTATATTAAGTTTCCGTCCTCTTCTTCTTCTTCGTCTTTTCATATAAACTTTATCTTTTCTTGTCAAAAATAATTGTTTGTAACTCTCTGCATGAACTTCCACTTCAAGTAAATTTGTTTTAGATTATGTCGATTGTCATATTATTGCTTTTGAAATTTACTTTAGGTTTAAGTTACCTTTGTAACTCAACTCACATAAATTAAATTTTTTTTTCTAGGCCATAAAATAAATGCTAAAAAAAACTAACATGAAGCAATATAGATTGGTGCTTAAAACATTTTTTTATGATTTGAAAAAAAAAAAATATATAAATTGTATAATAAAGAATGAGATTGAATTAAATTTCTTTTAAAAAAAGTTAAAAATTTTTTAGATACACACAGAATAAAAATTGGTTAAAGTTACATTGCGGCGCTACGAAATAACCCCCAATGAAATAACCCCCAACGGCCAAAAATGAAATAACCCCCAAAAAAATTGTGTAAAATTGTTTGGGGGGTTTTTAATTTTTTTGGGGAATATTTCATCTTACGGTTTGGAGATTATTTCATTATGAAGCAACCTCCAATGAAATAAAGCCCAAAATTTAAATTCTTTGGAGATTATTTCATATGCAATTATTTTGGGGGTTATTTCATATTTTTTGGGGGATATTTCATTTTGCTAAAAGTGAAATTTTTTCAATATTTGTTAGTTTTTCTGCGTGGCGGCCTGCGGCCGCTCTTAGGGGTTTTTCTCCTCCATGGGACGCGGCAGGTCGCTTCGCTGAATAAAGTTTCCCTGCGCGCGTCACACTAGGGAAGATAATGAGACGCGCGCAGGAAAACTGTATTCAGCGAAGCCACCTGCCGCGTCCTATGGAGGAGAAAACCCCTAAGATCGGCCGCAGGCCGCCACGCAGAAAAACTGAACAGTGTAAAAAAAGAATCAAAAATATGAAAACAAAAAATAAAAAAAAATTTGGGACATATTTCATTTCTTTGGAGCTTATTTCATTGGGGGTTATTTCATTTCTTCCTTTGGGAGTTATTTCATTACGAAACAACCCCCAAATTTTGGGTGTTATTTCATTTTCACCTTTGGGGAATATTTCATTTCTTTTGGGTATTATTTCATTTTTTTTTGTTGGGACTTATTTCATTTTTTTGGGATTTATTTCATTGGGGGTTATTTCATTTTGTCGTTTGGGTGTTATTTCATTGGGGGTTATTTCGTAGCGCCTTACATTGAAATCAACAAAATTGAAGCACCATTCAATAATTTTAATTGTAAGTACTTAAAATTCATTAGATTTAATTATTTTTATTTGTTTTTTTAAGTATTTTCATATATTCATAGATAATTTTTACAAACTTACAATTTGATGCCCCAGCGCCTTCACACGTTGGCTGCCAAAGCCTTTTTAGAATTTTAATCGTTCAGTAGCAATGTCATTTAACAATTTTGGTCACCTGAGGCCAACAACTTATTTTTGTTCTTTTTTGTTTCTTAGTGCCTAAAAATAAGTTTTGATTAATCGCGACATTATTTTGGTCAGTAATTTTGCAGTTATAACGGTTTTTTTGTGTCGCGCATTTTCGTGCGACATGGCCTGGAAGCGAAGGCAACACGCTATTGCAAAACCTCTTGCTGTTATTGATTACCATAAAGCCAAATTAGGTGTTGATATATCCGATCAAATGACCTCCTACGCCACCACTCTCAGAAGAGGTGTTAAGTGGTACCGTAAAGTGTCTTTTAAACTGTTACTTGGAATGTCTGTCGCAAATTTCAATATCCAAGTTTCGGCAAGAGATTTCAAATGCTTTGTTGGGCTTCATGTCTCCAGAACCCATAAGAAAAGGAAAACATTTTATAGAAAAAAGAAAGGACGATAACGGAAAAACAATAAGGCGTGCTTTCGTATTGTGTTATGCCATGTCAAAAAAAATCTACTGATAGGATAACAGCCAGAAAGAGCTTAAAAAGGACCACCACCTACTGCCCAATATGCCCCAATAAACCGCAACTATGTGTAGAATGTTTTCCTAAATATTCCCACCAGAAGAACTAATTTTGATAAATTTACATTTTAATTGCATTATTTGTGCACTGATCTCCATTAACAAATTGAATTTTTTAATTTTAAGTTCATTGTTTTTCTACTGATCTCCAAATTGAATTTCTAATTTTAAGTTTATTGTTTTTCTACTGATCTACATTTGAATTAACATACATATATATTTTGCTCATAAATGAATTGATTTTTAAAAGAATTAATAAAAAGACAAATTTAAATTTCCAACTTTTTTATTATCCAAAAAAATACCAATAAAAATACACAGCGGCCATGGGAAATACACCAAAATGTTCACCACAGGCCAGAGAATCCAAATTCCATGTAAAATTCCATATTAAAATGTACGAAAATGTGCGACGTGGCCTCAAGGTAACATTTATGTGTCGCACGAAAATGTGCGACGTGACCTCAGGGTAACATCTGGGTGTCGCATGAAAACGTGCGACGTGGCAGCCAACGTGTTAAAGGCTTTATAGAGACATTACATAAAATTAACCAAAATACTGTCTTTTCATGCAAATTATTGGATTTTCTAATTAATATTGAAAAAATATTATCTTCTACATTATTTTTAATACCAACAACAATTACCGGAGATTTTGTCACTTGAATCAAATATTTACAGTTGAAATAGGATATTAATTTCGGCTCAAAAAAAAAAAAAAAAAAATAATCAATTTAAATATTAGTTTTCCTAATCTATTTTAAAATAATATAAGCATTTTTCTATAGTTTTGGTAACTCTTATAAAATATTGATATTAGCAACTAAATTTCTGTTGTACTTACAAATCTATTTTTAGCAGTGACGTAACAGTTATAACTTTAAAGACTTCATTAGCTGTCTGTTCGTAAAGTAAAAAGAAAAATGTATCTGTATATAACAAAGTAACATCTTAGTAATAGGCTCTCATTACCAGTATCTAAATAATATGCAGTCGTAATAGGATCAATTGCATATTATTCGTCGTCAAAACTCATTACTCGCTGCATTATAAAAACGCACACAATTTGTGCTCTAGCTCACCTGTTGCATTACAAAATAAATAAGAATAAGTGGTTACGAAAATAATTAGATATTCGTATGTTTATAAGCAACTAAAAAAATAGGTGGTTTAAAGTTTGTGAATAATATATTAAAAATTAAGTAGTTAACAATAAGACATTATATTTGTAATTATTTGAGTAGTCGCAACGCACTTGCCACCTTTTGAAATTTTCGAATCCAAACACTAAAAAAAGTTTAAAATTCCAAATTTTCGTTTGACACTTTGACACATGACTAGACTTATGTAGTTCGTGAAGGAACTAGTTCAATTGAACTACTCACCCATTTGAGCGATATGATCCAGGATATGCCTGTTGAGTTCCGGGTTTTGATCGAAAACAGTTGTTAACTTTTCTTATGGACCAGGTAAAGAAAAAACGCGAATTTACTTGTTAATGCTGCTCATTTATTAACCCTTTAAGACAAAGGCTCATGATTTGGAGCTTTGATGTTTTCTCCTTAAACTGCGAATATTTCCAATATTAATAGATTTATTGAGGTGAAAAAAGTCCTATTATATTTTTAACTAAATTTTATTTCATAAAATATGTAAAACTATAGGGAATGTGCAATACTTTGTAAAATATTTTACCTTAACTGGAAAAATCAGGAACTTTTTGGATGAAACTTAGGTCTCAAAGTATTAACCAAATTTGATACTCGAATATTAGTGAAGATCTTTTATGTATTTACCATAAACAACTAGGATAACAGTTATATTAGTTGTTTGTTTTTAAATACATCGAAATTATTAAGGAAACTATTTCCTTTTAAAATGGAGATACACCACTCTTTAAATAACCACAGCAAAACCTTCTTAACATTATGGTATGATCAATGGATCATAGCCATTTTATGTATATGTATCTAACTCAAATCTAATGTTTAATATCAAAAAAGATAGATTGCATTAATAAAGACAAAAATTAAAAAAAAAAAAAAAATGTTATTTTCAATTTCTAACGAGCTTTCAACCTCCGTATATTTACAAAAATAAAGCAAATCAAACATATTAGCTAGGTTGATACTAGATATAACATTTTTGACTTTTAAAATTTGATGTGTTAAAAATTGCCTTAAAACAATGTTAATTTGCGAAAAATCTGGCCCATAAGTAAAAAAAAACTGGGTACTCCATTAAAATCTGCGCTGCCAAAATATTTACGTTGAATAGTCGGTACTCTTGCTTTACTTTCAATTTCCACAGTGTTCTATTTCCATTATATTTCAACTACAAATTTTTCGATAGTATGCGATTTGGAGAAAATTTAGTGAGTGTGTTTGGCAGTGAACGCATATTTACAAACCGAAACTATTTCAAATTTAAAAGGTCATAACCTTTGATGTGTGAAAGATATTGGACAACTTCTTTTTGCACACGAATAGTGAACATTTTGGGGTACAGAAATTTTATAAAAAAAAATTTAAAAAGTTTTTAAAATGTTTTTTTTTTTATAAAAAAAAATTAAAATTTTTGAAAAAAAAATCAATTTTTTTTTTTTTATTTTTTACATAAATATCTAATGTGCTGAACAAATGAAAACCAGATTAAAAAGGAATTTTCTTTCCTTAAAAATATAAGTTTTTAATAATTTTATCCGACAGACATTCATAAAAAGTAAAAAGGAGTTTTTCTACATAAAATTATTAGTATCAGCTCAAAAAAATTGTGTGGGACGGTGCAATTTTTCCTTTAAATATTTCTACTCCATCCTGTGCATCTCGCCGTATAAAAACGCTGATGTTGAGTGATTTGTATTTAGAATATAATAAGCTAAATGTACGTAAAGTCTTACTTTAACATTCAATTTTTATATATAAATTATCCTTTCTAACGCTTGTAAAATGAACTGGTTAACAATTTGAGTATTAGAAATGTCTGATATGGTTATCAAAAATATTGTAAATTTGTTTGCCTAACACACACTATAAAAAAGTATTTTTAACTGATGATTAACAAACAGACTAAAAAATACATTTTAACATAAACTTTTAATAAACGGGTAGCGTTCAACCGCTTTCATCTGGTTGAATTTTTATTTTTGTGTTAAAAAAAAAAATTTTTAAATATTACTTAAATTATAAAATTTTTCAATGGGTCGTTATAAAACAAAAAATTTTGCAATGTAAAATGTTTCTAAAAAAATATGATATCCCAAAGGTAAATTTTTCAGAGGAACTAAGTACAATACTCTGAACTATGAAGTCTCGTTTCCATTTAAATTTTATTTAAGTTGATTTTTTTTAGCTCTCAGCTTAACATTTTTAAGTTTTTAAACATTCGATCAAAGCCGAATTTTGCAAAAAAAAATCAGTCACGCAAAAGAAATTTCTACGGCCCTGCTTTAGTTAATTGACACATAGACTAGTCACTGACGAGTCCTTGTATGGGACAAAACTGCGGCAATCTGGTACACTCATATTTTTTATGTTAAATTTTTGAATAACAACTTTTCCTTCTTCCTATTAATGAGCTCTATAATATCCTTTAGAAATTAAATTTAAATTATTTGAAGTAAGGCCAATAATAATTTAAAACACTTTAATGAAAATGTACTGAATTCTATAGAAAATATGAAATATTAAAATTTAATATTTTTTCTTTAGCATATTTAAAAAGGAATACAAACTTCTCCTTCTCTTAAAACAATTCATAAAGCTTATTTAATTTACGATAATTTTTATAACGGCTTTAAAAGATAATATATTTTCATTATCCATACAATAGAGAACAGTTACAAAAATAGCAATTGCCATAGATTACTGGCTTAATATAAGGCTACCATTAGGCCAAGTTACAAAAGTACAACAGAACTTGATACAGTTACTTATTAAAACAGTAAAAACATACCAACACATACATTCATACATAAATATGGTCATATCTTTATGTACACTTACAATATTATGTATATGAACACCACCGCTGCAAATGTAGTTAAAAACAAATGAAATTTCACTTGATTTGTTTTTAATTAGTCTTAATAAATTGAACCAAAAATGTAGCAAAAATGAAAAACACATGATGTAAAAAATTCAAATTTGTTTTTTTTTATAGTTTTTTTTTAAATAAAAACAAAAAAACTGATCAAATAAATGGAAATTAGTACATAGTACAGTCATATGTTATTTTTTGTTTTTTAAATGAACTACAAATGCAGTAAAAAACAAAAATTTCTTCTACAAATGACTGTTTTTCACTTAAAAATAAAGATACTGTATTACCTACCACACCAACAACTACATATATTTACAGCTGCTGTAATACAGCAGAAGTTCCCTGAGTGTATGTGTATAAGTGTAAATCTGTAGATTTACAAAATCATTGTAGTTTATGTTTAATATCCGTTTTGTGGGAGATACATGTGTGTATGCATGCAGAAGACAAATATAAGAAACAAAAACGATTTGACCAAAACTACAAAGATACATAGATATTATGGTTATGGTTTTAAGGCCACAACATTGTTAGCTGTTTTTAATTCTGCTGCAGCGGCTACTTTAGCTGTACTTCGACTGCATTTCATACATTGCATCTCTTACACTTATTTTACGTTTGTGCTGCCTAATATTAATGTAGAAAACCATTGAAGTTCTTGCAATGAGTAGCAGCAGCAAACACACATAAATACCCAGTGTAGAAATGGTAACGACAGGTCATTGCTTTTTCAACTACCAGTAACGACACCAGTAGAGAGAGTTCCTGTATTACTTTAACACGAATTATAAGGACTTACTAAGAACTAGATAGCTTTTCCATTATTTCAGTACAAAAAATAATGGGTTACCCATAAGTACTTTATCATTATTTTTAATATAATCGCTGTTGTTGGTAGGACTGTTTAAATATAAATTTTATTTTAAAGGTGATTTATTCTGAAGAGAAAAAGATGGTTTTAACAGATACTTTGGAGAGATTTATGTAAGGAACCACGATATTGTTTAAAAAGGAATTTCGGTGGCGGATCCTTAATGGTTTCGGGCGCTTTTTGTTTCAACGGTACGGTTGGTTTGGCATTTCCAACCACCAGAATGAATTACTCTGAGTAAATCACAGTATTATACGAGCAATTTGTGCAATTTATTGAAAATAACAACGAAGAAGAATTCAGGACAATGCCTCAGTACATGTAAGTCGTCAGACTGTGGAATGGCTATCATCTAAAAATGTAAGAGTATTGGAATGGCCCGTATGTTCTCCACATCAAAACCCCATTGAGAATATGTGGGGAGTATTTACCGTCGATTTTAAGCAGAAAACCGTCAATATCAAAGCGTTTCTCATCTAAAAGATGTAGTTAGTGATGAGTGGAGTTGTTTAAAAAAAGAGGAGGCGCCATGCATTATTTACACTACTGCTTTTAAATATTTTTCTTAAATTTTTGTAAATTTTGATGTATTAAGTTAAGTGTATTTATATTTCTGAAACTCTAATTGATTCCGTTATTCCTTTCTAAATAGTAAAATAAAAAACCAATGAATTGTTTTTTTTTTTTTAATATTATAGATTTTTAATTGGTCTTACTTTTATGCCGGTAAAAAGAGATAGGATTAAGAAGAAAAAGCATTCTAGTTGAGAAATGAATTGTGCATTGGTATTAGCTAATTCTGTCTCTTCTGATCAAAACAATACTTGTGTGTACGTAGTGTGACCAAACTCCAATTTAGTCGCAGTCAACGCTGTGTCGACCGTGGCTCAACTGGTTAAGAGGTGAGATTACGATGCATAGCTTTGATGCTAAGACTGTGAGTTCAAATCACAGTACGACACCAAAAAATAAAAAGTTTTTCATATAGAGCAAAATTAACAATATAAAATACTTTGTTCAATTGACACATAAATTAACCACTGACGAGTCCCAGGAGGGGGACGAAACTGCGGCAGTCTGGTGTATCCCTTGTGTCCGTAAAATTTTTCAATAAAAATGTTTTCTTCTTCTTCTTCCTGTAAAGAGACTAACTAAAGAAATATTCTACAGTAATTAATATAAAAAATTAATTACGATTGTCATTGTCTGACGGTTGCAAAACACTTTCTAACATAAAACTCTTTTACTTTTTTGAATTTCCTGTTAAAACCGACATATATAAATCCATACATGAACACACATACTTTATGCATGTGCACTTGCATCCATACATGATTTATATGTGTTCATAAATGCATGCCCATGTGTGGAATCGTATATGTTAATAAGTGTGCATTAACGAAAATTGAGGTAATACTTACATATATGATCATACATACATATATTAACTCATATGAACATATATGAATCCTATATTGTGATGTATGTACATGTATGACTTCATATATGAGCATGAATCAGTTCTTACATGTGTTGATTTTTAATCTTACATGGTGTTGATTTTTAGTCGGGTTACAAAATTTAGTGAAATTAAATTAAAATTATGGGTTTGCAGCGCAGTATATTTTTTGTATTTTTTTGTAAAATTTTTACTAATTATATGACATTATTTTACGCGACATTAACATATAAAAGTAATGAGATTTTTAATGATAATTGTAAGTACTTGCCATTACGAAATATGCACTTATATAACCACTTACATGGTAATGCTTTTCTACACTGGGTAGGTGTCATCAGCATGCTGCAGTCAAACCAAGGACTATAAAGAACTAGGATGCACAGACCGGTGCGCGACGCGCACCTCATCGTGCCAACGTGCCAACACCCCAACATGCCAACGCGCACAAAGTTAGTTATAAAGGAGGTCACAGTAGTTTTTGTTACCCATTATTGATATAATTAATTAATTTATTTATTTTTTAGTAATTTTTAAGCTATTTCAATTATTATCAATTGAAATAGCTTAAAAATTACTAAAAAATAAATAAATAAATTAATTATATGAATAATGGGTAACAAAAACCACTTTGACCTCTTTTATAACTACCTTCGTGCGCGTTGGCATGCTGGGTGTTGGCACGTTGGCACGATGAGGTGCGCGTCGCGCACCGGTCTGTGCATCCTAGTTCTTCATAGTCCTTGGTCAAACAAATACTACATACCTACCTTACACAGGAGCTAACAAAACGATTTTGAGTTTTTTTTTTGTTTAATTGCTGAAGTAAAAAGGAAATTCTTAATATGGGTCTTATTAAATTGCTGAGTTTGGATTAAATAAGATTTATAGTTTTTTAAACTATGTTGTTGCTGTTAAATAACGATAGTATGTCGAAAGACAAAATATTATAGAAATAATATTTTAAAGAATGAAAGCAACAAAGAAGAGAACACTCGAAATAGTTTCTAGTTTAAATTAACTGAAAATGTAATTTAAAAGGGATGATAAATCTCTTTAGACCCGGTAAACTTAAATAAGGTGTTTCCTGTTGTTTAGTTTTGTTTAAACAACTGACAAATTAGTAAGAACAAATGGACACTAAGTCATAAATAAATGGTAGAATTTTACCTACAGATTCGGAAAACAAATAAATGTTTTCTTCAGTTATTACATACTGTGCCAAAATAAGAAACTTTGCCGAAGGAACCATACCTCTAAAACGAATTTTGATGTCCCGACTTTTGACCCGTAGGGTCAAATTCTGAAAAATCCCACTTTGACCCATTTAGAGTGCCCCAATCGAATATAATTTATACATTCATCTGCTAGAGCGTCTTCCGGAGAAGAAATAGAGACAATAATCTTGGAAAGACTCCTCCTACTTTCTGAAATATCTCTCTCCCGAGATTTGTACATTTTGCTATAAAAACACGACTAAAAAGGCCGTCTTTCAACTTAAATTTAAATCTCTTAACGGTCACCTAGAATGATGATTTATGCATTAATCTGCTAGCGCGTCTCCCAGAGAAGAAGTAGCTCCCATAATCTTGGAGAGATTCCTCCTACGGGTCAAAAGTCGGGACATCAGAATTCGTTTTATAGGTATGGTTCCTTCGGCAAAGTTTCTTATTTTGATCCCTAGAATACGATTTTCCTTGTACGTTATATAAACCACTATAAGCACATAATTACATTTTATATAAATACGAGGGCGTATCAATAAGTCCGTGACTTTTCGAACTTTCCTAGTAGTTACATGAAATGCAACACTGCTCCCATCAAATACCACCTGTTAGTACACTACTGTCAAATTTTGAGCAAGTTCCGTCATTTACTTTGCGTTTAACAGCTGTTCAAAACATACAACCTCTTTGATTTTTTTAAAAATGGAAACAAGCGAATTTCGAGTGCTCATTAAACATTATTTTTTGCGAAAAAAAACCGTCAATCAAACTTAGGAAAAGCTTGATAAATACTATGGGGACACTGCTCCATCGATTTCAATGGTAAAAAAGTAGTTTACTGAGTTTCGTTGTGGTCGCACAAGTACAAATGACGCTGAACGTTCTGTACGGTCAATTGAGGTCAATACACTCGAAAATGTCTAAAAAATGCACGATATGGTGTTGGCCGATCGAAGAGTAAAAGTGCGTGAGATTGTTGATGCCATAGGCGTTTCATATGGCATTGTGATTTTGATTTTAAATGATCAGTTGGGATTAAGAAAGCTGTCTGCAAGATGGGTGCCACGTTTGCTCTCAATTGAGCATAAACGTAATCGTATGACAACTTCAAAGGATTGTTTGGAGTTGTTTAACAGCAAATTCGAATGAGTTTTTGCGGCATTTTATAACTGTGGATGAAACATGGTCCCATTACAACACTCCGAAAACCAAGCAGCAGTCTAAACAATGGGTTTCTCCGGGTGAACCGGCTCCGAAGAAGGCAAAGGTAAGTTTGTCAGCCAATAAGGTGATGGCAACAGGTTTTTGGGATGCACGCGAGATAATCCACATCGATTACCTTCAAAAGGAAAAACAATAAACGGCGAATATTATGCCAACTTATTGGACCGATTTAACGAGGATTTTAAAAAAAAAAACGACCCCATATGGCCAAGAAAAAAGTTCCTTTTCATTAAGATAATGCAAGGGTGCACACGTGTGCAGTCTCAATGGGAAAATTCCATGAATGGGCTACGAATTGGTACCTCATCCGCCATATTCTCCGGACTTAGTTTCCAATGACTATTTCCTATTTCCAATCCTAAAGGAATGGCTCGGTGGAGAGGGATTTAGCTCCAACGATGAAATTATTGATCAAACAAATGCCTATTTTATGGACCTCGAAAAATCCTATTTTTTGGAAGTGATACAAAAATTGGAGAAACATTGGACTAAGTGTAGTAAGCTAAAAGGAGATTATGTTGAAAAATAAATATTTTTTGCTGTCGTATACACAGAAAAAAAAAATTGCGCCAAGTAAACATTTTGTTGAATAAAAAAAAATAATCAATTACTTTTTTAATTGATTCAACTAAAAAGTTATCAATATTTTTGTTTATTTAAAGTAATCAATATTATTTAAAATATTGATTACTTTTTAATTGAGTCAATTAAAAAAGTAATTGAGTCAATTAAAAAAGTAATTGATTATGTTTTTTTTATTCAACAAAATGCTTACTTGGCGGAATTTAAGAAATATTTTTTTGTGTGTGATTGGCGTGTTCTATTTTTAGCATAATTCAATACTTTTTTAATCCTTTACTGCATTAAACTCCAGATCTTAATAAAAGTTATAAATGTTGATAGAAAAAGGAAAAATTTTCATTTTTAAATTTTAAATTGTCATTTTTAAAACTTTTATTTTAAATTACTCAGAAGTAGAATTGAATTTAAACAATTTGTGAAATTTTCAAAAATTTTCAAAAAAAGATTGATTTTTGAGCCTGTAGAATTTTTTATATATCTTTTTTGGGTAATTTCTGAGTCCAAAAGTAAGGAGCTTCTAGATGAACCACTTTCATACAAAAATTTGCAATTTTAATAATAAATTTTGAGCGCTTTTCTGACTCATTTTGGAGCTGGTAGGGCTGTTCGAAAAATAAATTATAAAATTATTCATATTAATTGTACGCAAATTTTCTTAAATGACCTGTAATGTTTTTATAAATAAGTCTCCACTATAAATTTGTGGTTTTCTTAAAATTTGCAGTTTTTCTTAAGTCGGAGAGAAATTATTTTTGTAACAACAATTCCTTTAATCTATAAAAAATTCTGAAAAAAATGGTGAGCGAAAAAGTTAAAATGTTAAAAATAAAAAGAAAAAAAAAAATATAAAAGAATTTGAGTCTATATGCCAACGATGGCAAGTTCGCTCAAACCAACGGTTGGCCACTGTTATCAATCGGATAACAGGTCGATATTGATAATCCTTCGTTCTGCCAACGCCTAAATTATCGGCGCCTGCGCTTTGCCAACACTGTGCCGATTTTATTTTTCTGCCTGGGTAGTTGAGCAATTACTTACAAAATGCTATAATTATTTCAACAGACAGATTTGGAAAGCATGTGAAACTTTCACGTTTGTTGTGAAACCACGTTGAAACAAAAATAAAATGAAGTAATTCTATGCAATTATTTTGAAGTTAAGAACTTAAGAACTTTTTCAAACAGGAAAAACCACGGATTCTAAAACAATTTTATAATAGTAAAAAATTGTGATTTTTCAACCTTTTCGCTGTAGAAAAAACCCAGAAATCTTAAAACTTATCATGAAGTTAACAACTTAAAACATGAGATTTTTTTTCTGTAGAAGAAAGTCTTTTAATCTATAGAAAAAAGTTATAGAATTTGTCTAGAGAAAAAAATTCCTCCGAATCTATGACCTTTTCTGCATAAAAATTTTCTCAGAATCTGAGTCTTTTTGTATAGGAAAAACTTCTTACAATCGGGGACTTTTTTATTAAAATTAAGATCATAGACTTTTCTGCAGGAAAAAGTTCCCAAAACTTAAGAATTCAGTAATAATTTTATAGAACCTAAGTCTGAGGTATTCATATTATTGAATATTTTGGAGTGTCACAGAGAAAAAAAATCGTACAAAAATTTTTCTCTTTCGTATCGAATTATGTGCTATTTTGTTGAAGGACAAAAAAAAAATTATCGAAATATTTTTCTGTGAAATGCGTGATTCATTTATTTTTATTAATTAAAAAATAATTAGGGTACTCACAAGGTGTACTAAGTGTTGTATGTTGTATTGCAAAATTGACATGATAAAATTTTATTTTCAATTTGACGAAGATTTGAGTTTTTTGGTTGGTGTTCTCACTCTCTTAGCACACTTGAATATAGGACACTAAGCATAGGTACAAATGTTGTATCGCACTATCATCTATTGTTGAATATTTTAAAATAAAAATTTACCATCTCTATCTTACATACTACTATACAATACATACAACATTTAGTACACCCCTTGTGAACACGCTTAATATTTTTCTTTTATTTTGGGCTGTATATTGAATTTTTAGATATTGCAAAAAAAACATGACTTCTGAAAAAGTACATATTTTCAGTGTAAATACACGCATTTTGTGTGTAATCACATGACGACCAATGTGTTTAATAATTTTATTAACACATAAGTAGTTATAGTTAGTAGGAGTAGAAGATTCCTACTATACAGATAATAATCTATAATCCTACTATAAGTTTGGTGGTTGTGGTAAACTGATGGCTCTAAGCAGTCGAATGGGAACACGGGTGCGGGCGTCTTCGGACCAGGCTTCCAGCGTGCCTTACCTATGTGTAAATATCCATCCATTTTTCAGGCGGAGATTTGGGCCATTTGTGTCTGTGCATTGGAATGCCTGCGAAGGGGAACTCGCAGATCTCGCATATACATTCTTTCTGACAGTCAGGCTGCACTGAGGGCCTTAATGGCCTATAAGGTGTCGTCCGGGTTGGTCATGGAATGCATTCAGACTCTCAATAGGCTCGGTAGAGGCAACTCTCTAACCTTGGGGTGGATTCCTGGTCATGAGGGGCATGAGGGCAACGAGAGGGCAGATTGTCTTGCCAACCACGGGGCCCGAAAGCCCTTTATTGGTCCTGAACCATTCTGTGGAATACCTGCGGGTTATGTTAGGGAAAGGCTCAGGGCATGGAGAGAGTCTGAATTCTCTGGTTACTGGGAAAACTCTCCTGGTCAGCGCCAGGCTAAAAGATTGATCTCTTTTTCCAGTAGGGGGTCGAGGCGACTCTTGTCGCTTGAAAGGGGGGGTTTGAGGACCCTGGTGTCGTACTTAACTGGACACTGTAATCTCAGATACCATCTGCACAAGAAGGGTCAATCGGACACGGATTTGTGTAGGTTTTGCGAGATGGTGTCTGAGACCTCGGAGCATGTTCTCTGCGAATGTCCCAGGCTTTGTGATAGGAGACTTAGGTTTCTAGGTGATCGCTTCATTTCGCCTTCCGACATCGCGAAGATTTTGCCTAATAGGATAATTGGCTTTATAGGTAGCTTGAATCTGTAGGTAACCTTAGGCAGCACAAAAGACCTACATTGGTCGCGGTGCATAGTGCCTTCTGATCTAATCTACTATAAGTTTTGTAAATTTACTCCTAATGTGTAAATAAATTGTTACTATTATTATTAAAGTGCTAAATAAATTTAAACAAAACTTATTTTGAGTGTTTGCTTACAAATTTGTTTTGCATTTCATTATTATATTATTTTAAAGTTCTTCGAAACTGTTTCAAGTTGCATATTTGCGCATACTTATTATAACCACAAGAGAAACGATTTTTTTATAGTTATTGCAGAAACAAGAATAGAGGTTTTAATTAAAACTATTAAGAAGAAAATAATTAAAGTGTGCTAAGCTTAACTTTCAATATCAAGGTAGTTTAAGAATACAATACCTTTAATGTAAGGGTGGATCGTGAAAATTTATTTTTTAATTAAAATAGAGAAATTAAATAAAAATTTGCCATTTATATTTGGTTATTTAATTTATATAATTAAATCAAAGATGACTGTACACACAGAGAAATAAAGTGCCAAACAAATTGAAAAGTGTATTTTGGTGGAAACAACCAATAAATTCGATTAGTACAAGCATATTGCAATTAGATTTCTAAATACTTTGGGGGGTGCAACTAAACCAAGATTCGGCTTTACGTAGTAGTAACGTAAGTCGTTATAGCGCGAGTAAAAATAGTTATTTGTTGTCATATGCCGAACACAGAGAAATAATGTGCCAACCGAATTGAAAAATGTATTTTAATGGTAACAACTTATTAACTCAGTTGGTACAACAATATTTACATTAGATTTCGGAATATTTTGGGTGTGGCAACTAAAATTCAGTTGAATTAACCAAACTTCGTTGTGAGAACGTAACGTTTTTCCATTAACTTGTTTTTCCTTTGCATAAATTTATAAACATATATATTGCACATATATATAATAACATTTAATTCATAAAAATGTTATAAACATATTATATATAATGTACTCGAGAGCCCGAATGTGGGACTATGTATAATAATTTATATTATAAACTGTTTGTTTATTTATAGTTTAAGTATTAAATAAAAATTTTTTGTTTAAATAAACGTAAAAAAAAAAAAATAAAAAAAAAAAATTGGTTGTGAGAAATAATGTTCAATTATACCAACCGACTAAAATTCGTAAAAACGAATTTGAGTCGTAGTAACCGAATTTCAGTTGGCAAATAGCTAAATATTTCTCTGTGTGCATGTGATATAGTCATATCTGACTTTGAATTATATACAAACACATTTGATAATTTTTATTGCGAGAATTATTTATATGGTTCTTGATATAATTATATGTCTCCAGATCTTACACCAGTAGGGTTCTCGGACGGAAATTCCCGGTAAAATGTGAAGTTTAAAAATATTAACTTTTTTAAATTTATGCGTTTATACAACATGAAATATGAAATATCATCATTGCTAGTATCAATTCAAAAAACTTTTTTCTGTATTTACAAAAAATGCTCTATGAGGCATGTTTAATATTACAAACTGAATTTTGTAATTTATTTCTGTGTGTATATTACAAAATCAGAAATCATAACTGCCATAAAATCGTCTAAAAATAACAAAGCTGTTGGTTGCGATGAACTTCCATCTGAAATTGTAAAGCTAATTGACGATAACGGCATTGATGTCTTAGTAAACGTTTTTAACCACATCTACAATAGTGGCGAATATCCAGATAGTTGGTTAAAATCTACATTTGCGGCACTCCCAAAGGAAACCAATGCTAGAATTTGCAAAGATTTTAGATTAATAAGCTTAATGAGCCACACGCTCAATATATTTTTAAAGGTGATACACCAAAGAATAAATAACCAATGCGAAAACGCAATGGGTCGTACACAATTCGGATTTAAACAAGCCATGGGTACACTCGTGAAGCCTTCTTATTCAGTGTCCATGTTCTTGTTCAAAACTGTAAGGATGTCAGGAAGGATGTTTTCATGTTCTTTATAGATTATGAAAAAGCTTTTGATAGAGAACAACACAATAAGCTAATTGATGTTATGAAAACATTGGGCATCGATCACAAAATAATTAGATGCATCCAAAACCTTTATTGGAATCAGACGGCAGAAGTCCGTGTAGGAGATATTGTTACTCGCAATATCCCAATAAATAGAGGCGTTTGACAGCGTTGTACCTTATCACCCTTATTATTTAATGTTTATTCAGAGCAAATATTTGGCGAAGCTATTGACGGCATAGAACTGGGCATCAAAGTTAATGGTCAATATATAAACAATATTAGATATGCTGATGACACGACTTTAATTGCTGATAATTTACAAGATCTACAACATCTTCTCGATCAAGTCTGTCATTACAGTAAACAATATGGCCTCGATATAAACATATCAAAGACTAAATTTATGATCGTTAGTAGAGGAAATAATACACCCTACGCAAGTTCATCTATGAATATAGATAACAAGCAAATATAAAGGGTATACAGTTTTAAATACCTTGGAGGTTGGCATAATGACAGCTGGGACTGTGATAAGGAAGTGAAATGTCGCATAGAAATGGCCAGAAGTGATCAACATCAACCTAAGATTAAGGTTACGTTTGGTTAGTCTTGCTGTATGGTGTAGAAACATGGACACCTAAAGTTGGTACCCCATGGACAGACTCGAAGCATTTGAAATGTGGTGCTATCGAAGAATCTTAAGTATAAAATATACCGATAGAGTAAGAAACGAGGACGTATTACAGGCTTTGAACAAACACCGTGAGCTCTTAAAAAACATCAAGCGTCAAAAAACAGCATACCTCGGTCATATAATAAGAGGACCAAAATATGAATTGCTACAGCTCATTATCCAAGGAAAGATTGAAGGAAGACGTGGAATCGGTCGCAAGCAATTATAATGGCTCAGAAATATAAGAAATTGGACTGGGTTACGAACAATGAATGATCTTATAAACACTGCTACAAATAAAGATGATTTTTTAACTATAATTAAATGTACATTATAAAAATGTATTTCGAATACTTATGTAATATTTTAGAATATTTAAGTAATGCTCGTAAAATATGTAACATGTAAAAAAAAAAACTAAATGTATGTAATCGCTAAAATCCAGAAGTGGATATGCAAATACATAAGAAGTATATTAGAGAGCCTCATAAAAAACAAGTGCATGATGCACACCTGAAAATAAGGATTAACATGTTTTATGATGATTCCTAAAATTGTTCGGCTCTTGGGATAACATACAGTGAGCTAAATTGTTTCAAAAAACCCCTTCAAAAATCCTTAAATAATCATAAAATTCTGCTTCTTGGCTCGAGGCAATAAGATTTTTATGCAATTTTTTTGATGTTTTCAATGCGATTTTTAAAAAAAATTATGCAACTCTGCCATTTTTCATCCGTTTTCCATTTTTAATACATCGTCAAAATGTTTCCGAAATACACCTGCGGGAAATGGACCAGTCACTGGTATGGTCACGTGAACTTTGTGTGTATGAACTTGTCCTAGTTTCGGTTCTGTTATATGCAAGTTACCTGTGGAGCACTATATGACGTGGCGAATAACTTGACCAAGGTAACTTATCACAGTACCGACTGAAATGAATACGCTATGGGACAAGTTAAAAGTAGGTAGTGTTAAAGTAGGACCAGTTTTGGATTTATGTGATATCCAACAGAACCAGTGGGAAAAAATGTATACGTATCGTAGAACTGAACAAAAATGTTTGAAGGAAACCTAGTCACATATTAAGCTCAATGTGTTCTGTGATAGGGGTAGTTTAACTGGAATAGTTTTGCAACGTGCCACTGCACTGGTCTAAGGGGTACATGTCGCCGGGCATGCGAAAAGTATTTAACAAGTAATCTGTCACTTTTTATTCAGCGTGTGTCACATTATGTACGGGTTGCTAAATAGCCCGTCCGAAACCAGTCACTGCACTTATTCAAAACAGTGTGCCATACCACCTGTTCAAAAAACCTTCAAAAAGGCTTAACAAAAATCAATTTTAAAATTAGCTTGTGTTGTCTATACCCAAAAAAAAACTATAGCATTAAATTCATTATAACAATTTAAATTTGGAAAAGTACATAAACTAGACGCCAAGTCCGGATGTTCAAAATATAGATATTTTTGCAGGATTTTTCTTTATTTGCTAACATTGGTATTTTCAAACAATTTCTACGAATTTTTATTTTCCAACGCTTATAAAAAGCACTTCATGAACCTTTTTATTTTGTATGCTGCATTATTGTATAATTCTAGTTCACAATAATATCTTAATAAAAAGAAGGAGCTGGAGTTTCGGTGGCACGAGCCGTTTAGTTGTTTTTTTTTACACCAAATTTACTTACTTAGTGGGCCAAGAGCAATGCAATTTGAAACAGGAGTAAGTGAAGTAATATCGAGATTATGTTTAGAAGTTGAACCTCCCAGACCCCCCGAGAGAGGCTGTACGATCCCACAAAGTATGACAATTTTTCCATAAACAATTTTCATCATCCAATTTTCCAAAACTTAACATATTTCTAATCTTCTAGTAGAGATCTACAAAAAAACATGCTTACTTGTGTGATTTATCTTCTATAGTTCTCGAGATAAAAAGTTTTTTGCGAAGACCGGGACAAAATTGAGGTCAAAGTTGACTAAAGTTGACACATTTTTAAGGCAAATATCAATTTTATCCCACTGCTAAAAATTGTACACGCCTCCAATCAGGTAGCGGCAGAGGTTGTAGATACTCCAACATATACAAATTTTTTGGGTAAGTCGGTTTCAATGACCACTTTAAATGTTAGAATACTATGTAGACATGCACTTAGAATACTATACTGAAAATGTAGCTAAAAACAAATGAATTTTCACTTAAAGGAAGGACGACTTACATTACAGTAAATTCAACTAACATTGTCATTTATGTTTTAATGTTCAAAAAATTATTTGTTTTATTTTTTTTAAATAAAAAAAAAACAACTGTACAAAATGAGTCGGACCAAATTTGAAATTTCACATTTTCAAATAGAAGATAGGCCGCACTAGTAAGCGTGTTTATCTCTACTAGCAGATTTCAATTTTGTATTTAATAATCGGATAAGAAACAAAAGAATAGAGAGCACTCAAAATTTTTTTTTGATAAAGTGAACTACTATGGGGGTCATTCTGCCCCGGGGGCGGCAGTATGGCTGTCTGGTAGATACAACATCAAAACTTAAACTATTACGTCACTTACGCCTGTTATAAATTTCATTGCAATTGGCCAAATAACAAAGGGGGTCTCCCGATGGATTCTCTCCGATCTGAACGAAATTTGGATATTTGATAAAGAGAAAAATAAATAAGAGACACGTATTTTATTTAGCGAGCCAATCTCAAGTTTACGGGTTTAAAGGTGGGTTCAAAGTTATTATATTTTTGTATGTTAACATGTCTGAAACTAATGAAATTAAAATTTTTTGAACGCAGTTTTGATGTAGTCAAGAAAAGTTTGATGCCAATATGGCCTATCCCAGCAAAATTTTTTAGAACAGATTACCTCTGAACCTGTTCTAGAACAGCTTCTTTTACAACCGGTTACATGGAACCGGTTCTAGAACAGGTTCCTGGGAGTCGAACTGTAAGGAGTCACTATCCCATAACCAGTTCTATAACTGGTTTTAGAACCGGTTCTAAAGCAACCTGTTCTTGTTTGGAGGTAAAGAACCTATTGCAAATAGGACAAACTCCATATAAAAAGAACCAGTTGCAAAACAGAAATTAGAACCTGATATAATACAGTATCAGCTGTTCTGCAACATGTTATTTAGAATTTCCTATTTTACTGGGATGTCGTGTTGTATGTTTGCTGTTTAAAAAGCTGTTCGGAAAAATTCGCATACTTTTAATTTGTAAATTATCAAATATTTCCTTTTTAATACATAATTATCTTTTATTATCATTTATACTAATTTATTATCATATAGTTTGCATTATTATAATTATCGTTGTTACTAGTGATACTTAAAGCTTTTCATAACTGTGTCCTAAAATCACTGCTCACTCAATTGAGTTCACCATTATTCGCTCTTCTAGTTCAATCCTTCATTTTGTTCTTTTTACTCATGGCACAATATTATATTTTTTTTTAAACAAATTTTTCCCACAGGTACCTAGTTTTTAAAGAAATATTTGAAATCCAAATGAAAGAAATGTATAAGAGATATTTTTTTTACCAAACTCATAATTCTTTAATTTTATTACAATATTTTTTTAATATATTTTTTTACATTTGAAGAATCTATTGTAAAAACATGATAAGCCACATTTATTGTTTTATGGATTTTCGCTGTTTTCTAGACATAAATTCATTGATATTTAACTTACTTAGTGCGCTTATTGCAAGTATCTAAAGTATAAATATCGTGCAAAAGTCATATTATTTGCATCTTTTTAGCCTTTATAAGGCAAAAACCAACTAATTATAAAATGTGGCTTATCAAGTTCTTACAATAAGCCCTTCATTTGTATTATTAAAATTTAAAGTTTTTATCGTTATTAATTAATAGAAGTGGAAAAGAATTACTAAATATGAATAGTTCGCTTAAAAGTGACCAAAAAAGCCATCTAAAATGACGTAGTTCATTCAGATCAATTGAACTAGAAAGACCGCTCTCTCAAATGAACTATATTTCATAAGTATAATCCTAGCTGATCATATTATGATCACTGGCGCTAATATTACGATAATTAAGGATCATATTATTATCATTAACAGCATACTATAATAGAACAAGCAGATATAAAAAATAATGTTTATATACAATAAGAACTTTTGCTTAACCATATTCTACAAACAAATTTATATAAATATAAAAATTTTATATTTCTCTATTCCCATAGTCAAATATTTATTATACACAATTTTGTTAACTTACATACCTACTACGGAAAAGAGTGTTGTGAAAATTGTTGGAAATTGCTGAATTTTTTTCCCAGTTATAAACTATTTATTAATGTAAAAGAGAACACACCAACAAAAAAAAAATATAAAAGTTTATAGATTTTTTATATGGAATTTGGTTATTTCAATATTTGTTCGTTACATATGTATTTTAACTCTCCATAATGGTCAGGAAAACACTTGTGTTTAGTTGAAATTATAAATAAAACACATGCATATGGATGTAAAATGTAAAATAAAATTTTTGTTTTAATATTTTTCCGGATGGAATTTAATATGGAACATATATAAATGCAAGTGTATAAAAATTATGCAAGTAAATATTGCAACAATAAAGAACAAAAAAAAATGTATAAATAACCAGTTCTATTTTCAGAAACAAATTCAGATAGCGCTATTATTGCTAGGAGGGTTTATTTGTTCAGATAAGAAAGTCATCATTGCTGTGGCGTAAAATATAGTATACAACTGGTTTTTGGGCTACACAAAAATAACTGACAAGGCAGATATCCTGACCCGAACCGGTAGATTTTAGAGAATTTCGGATATATTGTAAGGTATAAAAACTTAATGTATCCGCGTTTTTAGCTGCCACAATCTCAAGTTTTAGGCGTTATTAAGTGCGGTCAAAAATTACAAAATTTTACGTTTTTTCGGTTTATTTCGTTCCATTTAAGGCAACTATAAACAAATTTGGACTTTTTTGGAGACACATTTATTGGTTTACAAATAATGTCTAAAGTCAAAATAAAAAGTAAATTTATACTACTTAAACTAAAAATTTACCCTGAGGCAACTTCTTATCTAACCTGTACTTATAAGATAAAATTAAACTTGAGTATCGTTAGTGCGCCCCTGGAGGCTAGTTGGTAGCGTGCTGACTTATCAGTGCGGGGGTCGTGGGTTCGATTCCCACCAGAGGCACTTGTCTGTTTTCGCTACAACGCGCCGAAGGCCATAGTAGCTAGTGCTCGGTTAGGGTAATAGTATATAATTTGTAATTATATGATTATTAATTATTAAAATAAAAAAAAAAAAATAAAACTCATTTGATATTGCGTATAGTTTATTAAATTTCATACGAAATAAATTTAAAAACTGTAAAATTTGGTAATTTCTGCTATCACTTTTTAAGATTTGCGAGTTACACCAATGTGTAGTTTCCTTGTTAGTATCCCTATGTTAAATTTAGACGAACTTCCATCATACAGAACCCTTTATATGAAACGGATCTGTCGCTATTACATAGCGTTTCCATAGAAGGGGGAAATTGACTCCTTGTGACATGTTAATGACCTAACCTCAAATAGGTCACAGAATCTTCCTCAAAAACACAGTTCTTTGACATGTCATAGAATATGGCATTCGATTAACCTAGAACATGACACAGAAGTATCCTAAAAGACATATTTCGGTGACATGTCGCAGTTTTGGTCTGTTTCGTGTCACAAGAGGTCAATTACTTCTTCCCATAACATAATCAATGGATCGGTATTGTAGCAGTTTGTCGAATTTTTCGATAGCAAACAGTGTTTAGTATTAAATGATTTTCCCTAAGGTTGGCACATCTTAACGAAATATGCTCCAAGTATTAAGAGCCAAGTTTTAACCCAATCGACTGAATTATAAAAGAACCGTCTACAAATTTTAGGTAATTTGAAGCAAAAATTTTTCCCAATTTTTTTGTTAAATTATTATGTATTTAACTTTAACTGACAAGGGGAGTCCCGATGGGTCTTCTCCGATGTTAATGAAATTTGGATATGAAATAAGGGACAGGTATTTCTTTCAGCTGCACAATCTCACGTTTAAGGGTTGAAATATGGGGCCAAAGTTAATATAATTTTGTATAAAAACATGTCAGAAACTTATGAAATTCAGATTTTTTTGAACGCAGCTTTGAGGTAATCGAAAAGACTAAAATTTTGATATCAATATTGAATATGTAGTGTCTTAGGGTTGCCATTTATATAAAATATTTAAATTATAGGCTAACAAGCTCTTTGGAAAAAGTTGCATAAAAGCCCAACAATTACACTTAGAATACTATGTAGGTAAAGATCACTGAAATTGTAGTTAAAGCAAATGAAATTTCACTTAAAGAAAGGACGACTTACATTTCAGTAAATTCAACTAACATTGTCATTTGTTTGTTAATATTCAAAAAATGACTAATAATTGTAGTAAAAATGAACCACATATTAGTAAAAAATAAACAAACATTTTTTTAAATAACAAAAAACTATTGTAAAAAATGAATGTTTAGTCATAAAACAGTCATTTGATGTGGTTTGTTTTTTTTAATGAACTGCAAGGTGAGTAAAAATTTAATTTGTTCTACAAATGACTGACATTTATATTAAAAATAAAGAAACTGTACTACAACCCAAATAACTACATATTTTTAAAGCAGAAGGTGCCTGAGTGTACGAATGTCTGAAAAAGCTCTCTAGTAAACTGCATAAATATCCATAGTTTTAAGCTTAATTCAACTATACTTCTTTAACAAAATACCACTTAATACACATTTTCTAATATAAAGTTATCGGACACGTTTCGAATACCAGTTACTACGTTTCCAAAAGCTCTTTCATTTGGCTCCCCATTTGTCTAAAATTTCTCCCAAGCAATTCGAAATAAGTCGAAAAAAACGAAAAATTGCCAAATTTACCCCAATTTCTAACTCCTAAACATGGGCGTGTACCGCTAAAATAAACACGTGTCCTTTATTTCTTTATTACATATACAAATTTTATTAAAATCGGAGAGAACCCATCGAGAGACTCCCCTTGTCAGTAAGAAATGGCAGAAATATTTCCAAAAATTTGATGATATGCACATTGGAGCATTGTATCAGATGTTCAAAAATGTTAATTTTGAGCACAAAAAATTCGTTTTTCAAGAATCAAGTGAACACAAATTTCAGATGTTTGATTTAGAAACATAACTACACTCATAATAATCCATGCATAAATATACGGAAATATTGTCAAAACTACAAAAATTTTCATAAAATGTACAAATTTTCATTTATTTTACAAAAAAATTGGTTATTTTAACATTTTGTCGTAATTTTACGCATGTATTATTTATTATCAGTATAGCATTGTTTACCATAAAAATGACCGAAATTCCAGTGCAAAAGTTACACAAAGAAAACAGTTTCGTGCTGACAATCGAATTTGTTGCCAATCGAATGGTTTAGTTGGCATAACTGAATCTGTTGGTTAACATAAATTCCGGTATTCCCAAAATCCCAAATCCCGGTATTTTTAAATATCAATGGTGATTCGGATCCCTAAACCGACTTTTTTTTTAAAAATTCATAACTCAGTCAAAAACAAGCATTTTTCCAAAGTTTTTATTATTGTACAGAATTGAACAAAGTACAAAGATGGGAGTCTCAAAAATTGTCCGATCTGGAAAAAAATTACGAACTTTTTTTTAATTTTTTTTTTTCAATTTTTGTTTGTTTGTTCCAAATTTAGAAGTGTGTTTTTTCGAAAAAATATCGACTTTAAAAATTCATAAAAAATCGAGAAAAAAATTTAAAAAAAAGCTCGTGTCATACGATAGCAAATCAAGTTTAAAAAAATACAAAAAAAAAAAATTCGTCAAAAAATGAACCCGCTAGTGCCGCAACCAGTACGAAAAACATGGTTTCGAGATAAACGCATTCAACGTTTGTGAACAAAGAAAAAAACGTACGTAGGTAGCGCGAAAATTAAAAATGCGCTCTCACTAATCCGGCTGTAACTTTTGAAGCCGTAGGATTTTTCATGATAATTTTTTTTCTTAGAATCTTAAGAATATTTACTAAAATACAAAATTATAAAAAAAGTCGATTTCAGAAAACGGCAAATATCATGTACGTTTTAATACCGAAATCTTAGAACACAAAAAAGTGCAAGTAGTTTTTTTTCATTATTTTGTGACAATGAAAAATACCAAATTTAAATTATTTTGGAAGATTCAAAATTAAGAAAGAAAAAAAATGTATAAAAGTCCAATACAACAATGGGGCCCCTAAAATATTAGAATATGAAAAATCTAAAATTTGTTTCTATATTAAAAGTGACATAAATTTAAAATTTTTTTTATAAAAAATTCATCAATTTAAACCGGCCTATAATTTAGCAAACCGTTTTAATAAAAAGTTTAAATTTTTCATATTCTTATATTTGAGGAGCCTTTTTTTAGTGAATACAATTTTTTTCTTTCTTAATTTTGAATCTTTTTTTTTTTTTTTTTTAATAATAATTTTTATTTGAAAAAAAGAAAATAAAATAAAATAGTACTCGCTGAATCTTCCAGAATAATTTTAATTTGTTATTTTTCATTGCCAACTTGAAACATTAATCTTTAAATTAATGATTTGTATTCAATATTTTTATCCAGATCAAATAAATGTTCTTTACAAAATATACAATAGTTTTCTTGATGCATTATATCTCGCATTTTTTTAATTAAAAAGTGAAAAGAATAAAAACATCATCATCATCGTCATCATCCACTAGAGTGTAATATATATATTTATGTATATTGTAGTCGTTATAAAATAAATCTGTGCATTTGTTAAAAAGAAAAATGAAATTTATCATTGTTTCAATTTAAATGACAACATGAATATTCATGAACATTATTATATAACAAATTCAACGACATTTCTACAAAACAAAATGTAATGAAAAAATCTAAAACCAAATATAAATCCACAAAAGAGGACAGCAAATAACGAAAACATTTTAAAAATAGCAACAAAATGAGCATACAAAAAAAAAAAAAAATAAAATTTGTGCTCAAGGGCTATTACTGAACAGAAGAAAAATAATATATTAAAGTTAAAAAAATGATATAAAGAAAAATATATGGGCTATTCTTAAGAATATTTAAAATTTGGGGTTAACAATTATTTATCTTTTGTAATTAAAAAGCCTTAATGTTAAAAAACTGATTACAGAGTTTAATATGTAGATTATAATAAAACATAATAATTTTAATATAATATAATAATATACATGTAAAATATTTCAAAAAGTATACCTTAATAATTGTTATTCCAAAGCACGAATATGCACGCAAAAAAAACATGGTTTAGGGAAGCATATTCGAGGAGCATCATACATTTTTGGATTTATGATTGCGACAACCATGTTATTATGATTGTGACAACCACACTCTTATCTTCTTCTGTATCATAATATGATAATCAGATATCTATTCATATCTTGATGCCAAATCGCCTAACACATCTTCACAACGATCAATATTACCATGAGGTAAATATGTAACCTTTAAGAGCAACGTATCAGAACCCGCTACTCACCAACTCTACAAATAAACCTTCAAAGTCCACTTCGTCATTAAATATATGAGCTAGAAATAAATACGTGAGTGAATTTCAATTTAAACTGCTTTAATGAAAATATGTCTTTCGACACATAATTTTTAATTAGTTCCTAGTAAAAAACGCTGCTAACATGCAAGCAGGTTTGTAATGGAGTAAGCCAAAAAGAATCCCTTACAAACCTGCTTACATATGCTATGATATTTATATGGCGAATTCCCACTTGGAAGCATTACTTTTGGGCAAAATAAGCGCTGATTTTTTCGCTTATAAAAAGATGTGATTTCATGGCTTTCAGTAAAATCATATTTCATGGCTACATTATTACGATTAAAAGTAATAATATGAATATACATAATTTATTTTATATAAAACTCTACCGATAGTAAGTTTTTATTGTTAACATTTTTGACATATAATATAATCATTTTGTTTACCGCTCCACGTACTAGCACTTCAGAAATATTTAAATGACAAATTCTTTTTTATTACATACTCGAAAAGAGCAAACACAATCGGAAATCACTCTGAAAAATTGGTACAGATCGTTTATCATACACGATATGAAACTTTCTGCATTAAGCTGCTTTCAACCTGTATCCTTGTTAGGGATGCAGTATGCACACAATTTTTGTTTGTTTATTTTTATACGAAAATTATTCGTTTCTTTTGCTGCTTCTCTGTATAATGTAATAGTAAGCCCTTACATCAGCGCATTTGTTTTATTCTGCTTCTAAAACCACGATTTTTTTTTACTGGGTTGTGGCATGCTAAGTTCGAATATTTAAAAAGTTCTGAAATCGGCCAAACTGGTTTCGAGATATTGCGACTTGATTTTTTCTAAAAATTTAGTTTTTTTCCTCCATTAAACTAATTTTTTAAAAATTATGCTTTTTTTTGTTTGTTTTTGCATTAGCAAAACAGGCAAAACTACTTTTTATTTGAGCTTAATTATGATAATATTGATTGAAGGATAACTTGTAAATTTACCTACACCCAAAAAAATAAGTTAGTAGAAAAGTTAGTAAAACGTCTTGTAAATCAGGTATACTATTTTTTAGCAAAATTTTTTGCTAAAATCGTGTTTTCAGCTAAAATTTTTGTTATACTTATTCAGCACTTAACTGTTTTATACTAATGCTTTACTAATATACTAATGTTTTACTAATTAATTTTGCTAAAAAAAAATTGTGCTGATAAGCACGTTAATAGTGTGGACGACAACCAGATTGAAAGATATGCGCAGAATGAAGTAGATGTCGCGGCATGTCAAGATGTAGTAGAGAAGAGGAAAATGATACTAAAAAGTACAACTCTAATAAGACATATAAAAAAATCAACCATGGAAGTTTTTGTATCTCTTTTTCATAAAACAAAATTGAGGATTAAAATAAATTAAATTTTGCGTTGTCACCGGCTTGTGAAAATAATTGTCTATTAATTAAATAAAAGACAAAATAAAATATTTATTTATTTAAACTAAATGTTTATATGTGTGGTCAAATTGCAAACAAACATATACAGAAATGTAGACAGAGTAAAGCGAAAGACAAAGACACACATCTTAGGTAGATTTTTATGGTTCTTTTTTCTTATTGCAAAAAGGGTTGTTTTTTTTGTTTCGTTTGTTTTTGTTAATTTTTTTGTTCCTATAATTATCTTCGGTAGTTGCGATAGCATCATTTAGACAACCATTGATGTAAGTAATTGAAAGACAATTTTTGTTATGTTATATATATTTATTTCTATATATTTTCAGATATTAAATTAATTCATGTCGTCAATGTGGAAAAATGAAAATTTTTATATATCGTTATTATAGTAAATTATTTGTAAAAGAATCACAAAAATATGTTTTATGATTTTCAGCAAATAAATTAACTAAATTACAATTTTTCTACAAATTTTTTGCGTTTTTTTTCAGTCTACTAAAATTCAGCAAAAAATTTATTAATTTTTAGCAAGGCTTTTGTATTTCTAATCTACTAAGTGTTAGCAAAACTTTTGCTGAATCTACAAATTTTGGAACTAGAAACTCCCCGAAATAGATCTATCAACAAATTCTTGGAGGTGTGGTCAAAGAATAAATTGAAAAACTAAAAAATTCTATAATTTATTTACTAGGACAATATTCTGGTAAATAAATGTAGAATACGACCTCGAACTTGAATAACTTCATTTTCATTGCACAATAAAGGTCGAATAAATCGTAATTTTTATTAACAATAAAAATTATATCAATCATTTATTAAAATTATATTTAAAAATATATTTTGTGATGCATCATTTATAATTTCAGACATAATTATGATGAAACGAAATCAGTTTTGTGTAGTATTTGAGTGCAAAAAAAAAAATCTAAGATAATTTTAAATTAATTTTAAGATAATTTCTAGAATAGAGGAAAAAGACGCCATTTTCATTGAAAATCAATATCTCAAAAACCTTTAGTCCGATTTCAAAGATTTTAAAATATTCGTGTTCAGAAATTGTAAATTAATTACAAAAATTAATTGCCGCAAGACATATTTTCATTAAAGCTGTTTAAGAAAAATTTTCAAATATCTGAAATTTTTGTAGCGGGTCGCCGCGGGTTAAAGCTATCCGACTTTTCTCCATTTCTTACCAAATAACTTTTAGACCTAGTGCTTCAATAAACTGAAATTAAAATTTTATAGTAATTAAATGTGCTAAAATCCCAAAACTTATTTAACAAATTGTGAAAAGCAATCTAATGTAGGCGTGTCCCTATCCGGATTTCATTCCTGCCTAAAGTAAAGTATTTCTTCTCTAATGTGCAGTTTTAATATGATGCTTTTTAATACTTAATAAATGCCGTTTGGTGCATAAAATATTTATTTCTTAAAACTTATTAATGCTCCCTTGGTATTGTATTAAAGCACTGACAAATCGTACAAATAATGTTAATTTTTACGAATTTCGCTCAACAGTGTTAATGTGCCGGAGCAAAACGTCAATTTCTGAGCACACAGTTCCTTTTGGAAAAAATTGTAATGGCGATCAACTATACACGTCGCCACTACTATTTATATATTTTTAAAATCTGTCAATATCTGTGTTTGCTACATAAAAAAAAATCAAAAACAAATTATGCAATTTTTGCGCAATTTTCAAATAGTCCATATAGTTTTTGCATTTAATTTTTTTTTATAAACTGGCGTATTCAAAACTAAACTGCGAATGCGCCATGGGAAAAACGGCTTTTTGAACAAAACTCACGATCATGTTTCGCAATTTTTGTGACGGTCGTAATCTTAAGAGCACATTAACGAAATATACAGTTAGGAGCAAAAGTGAAGCAGAGTTCACTTTGTTGTGATATATTGCTTTAAATTTTTATCTATGAAAGAAAATTTATTATTTCCTTTTCGCTGTTTTTGTAAACAAGTGTTAGGTATTTGAAATTGATGACATATTATATAACAAATAATGTCTTAAAATTTAAGAGCAACATTTTCCTGCCAGCATATACAAATTAAAACATTTGTTGCCTAAAATGTACAATTGGGGCTAAATCCGAAAATTCAATAGTAATATAAAAAAAGTGTTTGAATAGAAATATAAACTCAATCAATGGATTTTCCTTTCATACCCAGCGAAAAAGAGGGGAAAAAGATGTAGTAAAATCATCACATATACGGATTCAGATGTAGTGCAAATTGAGATGAAACACGCATGATTTTAACATGGGGTTGTCATAGGACGAAGGTAATGCAAATTCCTCAAACTTCACTTTATTAAAAGTACTATGTGTAAGGTTATGAAAGATTGTATTTGTGGGTGTCCTTTTTCATAGAACTTAATTTGTTATTTTTAATTAGTGGTTAAGGTGTGATGCCAAGTCACATCTTATTTACCGAGTGATAATATGGATTTATAGGAGCGCTTAAACGGTTATAATTAAAAAAACTTTTGAACAGCTTTGCAGCTTTAAAAACAAAGCGAAATAGTAGTTTTTCGTTCAACTAAAAATAAAGAAAACAATTGTTAAGTCTGACATTTTTTATTCATTGTTTTTCAAATTTGAAGGCCAGAAAACACAAATTCAAAGCTACATCTAGATTAAAGAAAATAGTTGTTAAAAGACACAAACTTCCGGTTCCATTCGAGAATGTCAAATACCAAATTGTAACATTCGTGACATTTCTACTAGTTAGCCTTGTATATGATGACATTATATGCTAAGTTTAGGAATTGACCTAAAAGACCAGCATTAGATCAGAAAAATCAGTAGTAGTAGTTACTTTGTGTGTAATGAAAATGTTGTTTATTTGGAACTACTTCGCATTATTTTTGCTGGGTAGTTTGGAAATTATATAAGTTGAAGTCTGTAAAAAAAAGACCAAAAACTAGTGAGTTTGTTTCAAACGATTTTTTTTTTCCAATTTGTCAGCTTTGCGTAACGATAACAATTAGAAATGCAGACATAATTATGATCCTTAAATTTTGCACTTTTACGAGTTAAAGTGTTGTTAATGCAAACATATAACCTGCTTCTCTAAAATATAAATATTGCGAAAGTTATTGAAAAATAATATCAGTTTCAAAGGATTTAAAAATTTTTGACATAAGCCAATATAGAAAATAAACTGGAAGCAGAACATTATGTTGTGCGACAGGCTGTATATTTAAAATTCACGCAGTTAAAGAAAAAAAATTTATTCAAATTATAATTCTTTTTACTTTTTGAAAAGTCATTCTTTATTTTTTTTTTTTCGGTTGCTCTGCTTAAATGTCAAGCTACAATGGCAATTTGTAACAATTGAACCTCTTCTTGTTAAAGGGAATTTTAAAATACAAATGTTTCTTCATAGTGTATTTTTTTCCAACACTTTGACACACACTCATACACACACATGCGGAAGTAAAAAAGAGTTTGCTTTCAAATGCAAACATATTTGCACTTGACTTCAAATTTAGTAACCGTTGAAATTCAAATTAGTTTGTATGTTTTCGTGTTAGTTTTTTTTCGTAGTAAAGTTTAGAGTATTAATGAAAAACGGTACCAGCTGGTAAATATTTACTAAGATTATATTCAATTTAGGATAAACATATATTTGTAGTAACTCTATTAATAAATTCCGAACAAATGTCAAAATATGTGAAAGAAGTTATGTGAATTTGTCACTTAATTAATGCAAACAAAGCGTATGAGTGTTGCGTTTAGTGCTAGAAACCATCACTCATACGCCTTGTTCACTTTAATTAAATGAACAATTCACACATCTAAAATAAGTTATATCGTGTAAATGACAAATGTACAGGATTTATTGTACTATTTTATACGCATAAAAAATGGATAAATTTTTTAAATTTTTCCAAATCGTGGTAAAAGTACACTCATAATAATCCATGCTAAAAAAAATATCAAAACAACGAAATATTTTGTAAAATGAACAAATTTTCGTTTATTTTACAAAATTTTTGGTTATTTTGACATTTATTTGTATTTTTACGCATGGATTATTATCAGTGTAGTCATGGTTAAATATTGACTTATAAAAAAAAAAAATATATTTAAATACACTCAAAATGGTTTGATGTTTAAATTAACTGAAAATGCAATTCAAAATAAATATTAAATCTATTGAAAACCGGTCTACTTTTATACATTTTTCCATTTAACTAACCCTTTGAAACCCAATCTGCATAGAAAAAGTTCTTGACTTTTCAATTTTAACGAAAAATAATTTAAAAGAATTACATATTCAGACCTGTTTTGAGTTAAACATTCACAGTTTACCCAAATATTTTTGTTTTCCGGTAAGATTTTGTTTTGCAAATTTGCTTGATTCACGTGAGAATTTACTTACGTGAGTATAAGTGAGTGTGAGTAAAAAGATCGTGAGTGAAATTTTACTGTAGTGATCGTGAGTGAGTGTAAGTCAAAATTCACTTATTTCACTTATTAAAATAGTACGAACTAATAGTGCAATCAAAAAATAATTTTGTAAAATCATATCATAAAAAAGGGACTTTCAGACAGTTTTGATTTTGCAACTAGTAGGAAATACACCTTCAAACTTGATCCTCCCTACCCCAAAATTAAAATTTACAGCACAAAAATGTGAATAATATAAAAAAGTTCATCCAAAACACTCCAACTTCCCTCCACAGAACATTTTCCTGGATCTGCACCTGAGCTTGATAGTACTTGCTAAAAACTGCCCTAACTATTTCACTATGAGTTTTAAAATTGCTTTGTCTTAAGATTGTATGGGGTTATCTTTAAGATTTTATAACTTAAAGTTTTTACTTTTGCTTTTTTTGTTGTTGCATTTTTAGAAAACACATTTTTGCTTAAAATTTATTGAACGTAGGTTTTTTGTCTTTTCTGGTGACAACTTTTAACTCCAATATTATTTTTTTTTAAGTTTTCTTGTGCTATTTTTAAAAATTGTTAAATTCTCTTTAAAAAAAACTACCCTATGGGGAATGAGGAGTCAATTGACCCGCCCGCAAGTTAACTCCATTCATGCAGGTGTCAAATAATTGCTTTTCTAAGTGTTTTTTCTATTAATTAAAGTAAATTATCACAAATAAAATTATAATTTTTCTGTTAATAAGAAAAAATATTCATAAATATCAAACTAATAACTAATAACTAATGATCTTTAATCGCATCTTTTTGTGGGCCCACAAAACCTTTAATATCATTAATGAAGAACATCATAAAACCCTTTTTACCTGACCCAATTATGTAAGATGTGAATACGAGGACACATTAGAAGAAATATATGTATAAGGGCTAACATTTGAAGATTTTCTGTTTAGAAGTTATGAACATAACATACCAGTGTTTGGTATCGTTGAAAAGAAAATTACCTGTAGATTGCGATTTTTTTAAAAAAGGTTGAATTTAGCCATATTGGTAAAACAAAAACTTGGGTAATCCAAATATGAAGGTAAAAATTTCAGTTTTTGCTTAAATGAAAATTTTCACTATTCAATAAAATATTTATTAATTGACATAATCCAATGATTTTTTGGATTTAACTAGACTTTAAGGTCAACAAATCGAAACAAATGTCAGAATTTATGATTTTCTGAAAACAATTTTTTGCTGCCATGTCGTCATTTAAAGCGGGGATTAGAAATGACTTACACACTACATTAGGTATCTGTTGGAGTATGTAAAACCGGTTTCCACTACCCAATTGGAGGCGTGCACAAATTTTAACTGTGAGTTAAAGTTGATATTTACTTTAAAAATATGGCAACTTTGGAAGCGGATGGGGGGAAAAGTATTTACAAATAAAATTTTGTTTGCCACAACTCGCATTTATATAAAAAGACCTTCCAAAAAAGTATACATACTTTATATGTTCATAAGAAAAATATTTGTCTGGAGCGACAAGAAATTTGGTGCTTTTTGGGGAAAATATCGCCAAAATTTACTTTTTTGTTAATTTCTACTTTAAACTAATGTAATTTTTGACTGAAACAAGATATTGAACTAATTTTTTTTTATTCAATCAAGAATTTTATTGGCTAAATAACCGTTATTTTAAAACGAAAATTGGTCCCAACTTTCTCCCGATATTCGAAAAACTTTGGACCTGAGTCGGACAAAATTTGGAATTTCACATTTTCAAATCGGAATATCTCGGAAACTATTGGAGGTAAACCACACAAGAAGATTACTAATATGTTAATTGAAAATCGGATGAGAAACAAAAAAATTGCAAACACTCAAAATTTTTTATGAAAAAGTACCCAACTTTGGGCAGCCATTTTGCCGCCCCCAAAGGGTCTGGAAGGTTCAAAATCAAAACTTAAACTCCATTTTATATCTTTTATGCACGTTCCAAATTTCATTGCAATCGGACCACAAGTTAACAAATGGCCGAATTATTTCCACAAATTTTGTGATTTATCGCACTGTGTGAAGAATGTTGATGAAGGCCGTTGCGGGCTAGAAAGGTAACTCCATTCATGCAGGTGTCAAATAACTTTTTTTCTAAGTGTTTTTTCTGTTAATTAAAGTAAATTACCACAAATAAAATTATAATTTTTCTGTTAATAAGAAAAAATATTCATGATCTTTAACCGAACTAACCAACAACTCACACACAATTTATAGATCAACAATAAAAATTAACTATATATTAAAACGCTAAAAAATAAAAAAATCGTGAAATTGAGTCACACACATCCACTCACAAACAACTCTTTGCCTCTCCCACCACATCATGTAAGTAATATCAGCTTTTACTCACATTACGCTAAAATCTGCTCAAGTGCCCATCTCTAGTAAAAAATAAATCGTATTAGAAACCGTTTTTTTTTAACAATTTTATTGTTCGAACAAACCGATAATCAAGTTTCTAAATCCGCTAAATTCGACATTTTAACTGTTGCGTAAGGAAATCGTAGGGGAATAAAGTTCAAAGAACTTCTAAAGATATTTGTTTGGTTAAATCACAAACTCAATAAGAATTGTTTGTTCTTGTCTAGAAGCGTGATTCAACGTTATAGATATCAAAGAAAAAACAAAAGCAACAACAAACAATTATCCCAATTTGATGTGTGATCTTCCATGTAGCAATGTAGTGACTTATAGTCACGTAAATCAACAATGGAAAATCATGTTTTTATATAAGTATTAGCAGTTTGTTTCTATCCACCTCAGACTATCTCAATCTGCCCTCTTTTTATTTGTTCGTATACTTGCACCGAGCAAATAACAAATATTTCAAATTGTAATATTTGTTCCCTGCAGAAGTCACACAATGTGGAGACGAAATATTGGTCATAAATAATTAATAAATAAATGATCTTAAGCTTGTTTGAACTAAGAAGAATAAAATAAAAGAAGATTAAAGAAAACTTAACAAATTTAATAAATTTTTTATTTATTTAAAATTTTAACGATAAAATAAGCAATATAAAATTAAAATATATTAAATTTTAATAGAAAATAGCAAAATATAACAACAATTTCGTATTAACATGTTGCAATTATTTTTTAGTGTATTAAAAAAAGAAAGTTTTCATTACCTCGTCCGAGTTCAGTTGGTAAGCATAAAAAACGCTGTGTATCGTAGCTTCTCTATTTGTATATACTCTTTGGTGTCAGTTATATTTAAATTTGCACAAGCACCTGCATATTAGCTATTTCCAATTTATTTGCATCGGATAAACCTTAATTGTATTTTCAGTAATTAAATGCGATAACATCACAAAACTTATTTATTTGTTGTTGGCAGTTCCCCATCCGAATTTCATTCTTCTTATTTGGTTTTAAATATTGTTTAAACAACTTTTTTTTTAACCATTTATTGAAAATTATACTATACATATTCACAATAATTTATTAATTTAAAGTTAAGAGATCAATCTGTACAATTTTTCACCTTAAATATTAATATACCAAGTAATAATACATATTCAAAAAATATAATCTATTTTAAGAACGGGAAAGTTAACACAAAAACCCGTTGAAAGATTATAAACAACTGATATATCAGTGAGGTCAAATAGTAAACAAAAGTTTAATTTTGAAACTGCTTCAGTTTTTTTGCTTGTTTTTCATTAACAAAATGTGGGTTCACACACCACAAATACATATTTTTTGAATGACATTAGTATGTGTGAAAACTTTTCTAGTTCTGTTTATTTGAATTGAAATAATTTTGTATAGGAAAAAAATCGAGGAATTTTTTCAATATTTTTTTTTTTAACAGACAGCAAACAGAAATTTAAATTTTTAATAATTGTAATGGAAACAAATAAACACCAAATTTCCGCTTTTGTAGGTAAATTTTTGTTAATTTTTAAATACATAAAAATTATAAAATAAACTTAAAATATCGGCAAATGGTAGTAAAATTGCTTGAACAAATGTATAAAATAGTTGAAATAAATATTTTTTTTGGAAAATTTTAACAAAATTGAGAACAAACTCAAAACTACATAATTCTGAGTGTTTGACTTGAAAATTTTAATTTTAATATTAACCTTCATAAAAATTTGTTGGTCACATTATGAATTAATATGCAAATTAATGCTCATTGTCGCCAGTGTGTAAGTGACAACAGTCATGACTCATTGTCAGTGGTGGTTGGTTGAGCTGAAAAGGAAAAAAAATATGAAAGTAAAATCTTTAGAAAATTAAAGGATTTAGAATTAAGCTTAAAAAAATAACTTTTAGTTTTGTATAACAATTGTGGTACTTAATCGTATGAGTAATTTTATAACAATCATACGCACTATTGTTTGCTAATAAACCGACTAAACAAAATATTACATTTTCGTATTAAATTAATTCGAAAACAACAACAACTTCAATAAATATTGAAGAATACGATTGTAAACCCTTTGACGTACAGTGGTTAATATCTGTTCCATTTTTACTTGTTGCTATTTTAAGAAATCTTTCTGGATGATTTTAACAAAACTTATTGTCATCGATAATGTCCTTAAGTCTTTATAAATTAACCACAAATAAAAAAAATTATATATTTATATGTTTTGTGATTTTTGGTTGTTTAATTTGAAATACATATGGGAGTGTTCCGTATTGTGTCCTGCTGCCTAAAGTGGACCTGTTTTTCGGGATGTTGCATAAATATGACAAAACTGTAAACTGTCAGCGAATTTTATTGCCTTTATCACTATTTGAATAAAATTTCGACTTTAATGCACACGTTTTTATTGGTTTTATTGTGTCATTGCAAAAAAAAATACAAAAAGAAGTTAAAAACAAGTAAATTTTAAAAGACTTTCCATTTCGAATTTTTGTAAATGGTAAGAATTATATTCACAATTTTAATAAAATTATTTGATACCATAAATAATTATAATACTCGCAAATAAAACAAAAATGAGAAAAACTAAGTTTTCATAATGTTTCCTAAAGTGGACCTTTGATAAATTTTATAATTTTTGTTTACTTTTTTCCTAGCTTTGGTTATCTTAAATGGTTAATGCATTATTCAAAAATGTTTTCATTTTTGTATTTAAAATACAAGAGATACTTTTCAAACTTCCTATATTTTCATATATTTAGTTAGCATATTATTGTTCTATCTCAAGTCCGAAATCTAATATGATATTGTCATATTAGATGTTATTTGTTGCATTTCAAAAAGTTTAAACATTTTGTTAAAAAAAAAACGATAATTGGCTTAACTCAAACCGAGACTTTGCCAGACATGGGCGGCGTCAATTACATTTCACAATCATTCATTTGTGAAAGTTGATATATAATTTATAATTTTATACCTCGACTCCCACACTTGTTGGCTTTACCTCTTCCTTGGACAATATACCAATATTTGTTTATTTAATTACAGGTCAATTACGTGTTTACGTAAGGTGTAATTGAGTAATTGCCCTGTAATTAAATACCCAGATGTTGCTACTAGTCCCCATGTTTGGCATTAACAATTGTACAAACTTACTAAGGAAGCGTTTAAGACCACAAGTGTGAGCGTTGGTCTGAAATTATTAATGATATTGAAAAATTTCACAAGTGAATGAATTAAATTAAAGTCGATTGTCTTTTATTTTAAAAAATAATTAAAGACAAAATAAATAATAAAGCTAAGACGCAGGAAGACCTTTGTGGACTACTGTGACTAGCTAAATCTGAGGGTGAACACTGGCGTTTACACTGCCTTGTTCGAACCAGAAAATAATCAAATAATTTAATAAAATTAAATAAGTTAATAAAGTAAAACTACTTTATTATAATTGGCCCACGTCAGGACATTACATATAACAGAAAAAATAAAAATTTTGTCTGCCTTAGTATATAAATTGACTGATTTGGCAAACCTAATCATAAAAACACGCATTATTTTCACTGTTCTTGTGTGTTATTCAACATACATGGGCACACTGCAGTAAATTTTTACTGCAATACGATTGCCAGTCATCACGAACATGTCACTGATTACTGAAAAAGACAATGCAGTAACCAGTAACGTTTTACTGATTACTGAAAAAATTGCAGTACCAGTAACGTTTTATTGATTACTGAAATAAAATTGCAGTAACCAGTAAATTTTTACTGATTACTGAAAAAAATGCAGTAATCAGTAAAATGTTAACAAAACAAATTTAATAAATTGCATCACAATTTTTGTTAAAAAATTAAAGCGTACCATTACTTTTTTGTTAAAAAGTCAAAAATCTGAACTTGGGTTTTCAAATTTCAATCATATTTTTCTATTCAGAGTCTTTATGAACCCACTCAAAAATTAATTTTTTCAGTTTTTCAAATATCAAAAAATTGGCCGACATACTATTTTTATTTTTATTGATATTATATATTATTAGCTTTTCTCCACACAAGCATTTCAAAATTTACATCGCTGAGCTTTTGTCTTCTGTAACGATTCACAATCCCAGCGAATGAAAACAATCGTTCTACAGGTGCAGATGAGGGTAATGCAGTATTGTATTTGAGAAATACGTTTTTAATGGCAATGCGATTATTTGTCGTTGTGTCTTGTTCGACCAGGTATAAAACTGTTTGCTGGAGATAATTTACCAAGTCACTGGAATCACACTGTACGCTAACATCTGTTTAAGAAAAGTAGATACAACACATATATTAATACAAATATTTAAAGTAAAATTAAGGGTAAAAATTTTACCATTACTTTCTTCCCTGAAATCTAGAAATAAATTTTGTTTTGTTGCAGGTATGGCACAAGTTTAAGCTTCGGTTATTTTGCCGTATTTAAGTACATAAGTGTTGAACATTTCTTCACTTCATCTTCTGTTTGTGCAGTCGCTGTTTCTAACAGAGCTTTTAAAAATCTTAATTATATTTAAGGGACATATACAGTCGCAATAATAGCATCCCAAGATTCAGGCTTCATTAGGAAATATTTCTCAAAACTCTTGAGTAAAGACTCTTGCATTTTTTCGCTTACTTCAGCTAAACTCTTAAAGTTCGCACGCTCCAAATGACAAAGTTTTATTCTTAAAGACACTATAGTAAAAAAAAGTAACCAAAATACATAGTCTTTTCGCCATGAAGAAAATCGATCGGTTCTGCTATAGACTCCATAAGCTTTATGTATTCCAATCTCTTCACTTAGAATGGTGGGAATTCAGGGACGATAACACAATTCGGGTAAATTTTTTTTTGTATCTCAGCAATTTCTTAACGGAATCATAAAGTGAGTTCCAGCTTACTTACTTACTGATCAAAGAAAATATAATTTTTTAATTTCGATATTGTGTAACTAACCAACTTTTCAAGTTGTATTTTACCTAAGTATTTCGATAATAATACACTTTTTTTTTTGCGTGTAGGCATATTTTTTTATAACACTCATTTTTAGTTGATATATTTAATTGCTATAAGTGCCTAAATGATTTATTGTTACTGGTTACTATAAATGCAATTAATGTTTATCCCGATGAAAATAAATTTAAAATAACAAATATGCAGGTGCTTGTGCAAATTTAAATGTAACTGACACTAATAGAAAACATATGATTTTCTATTGTTGATTTACTTGAATAAACGTCACTACATTGCTAGGTCTGTCAAAAAACAGAGTAGTATTTGGAAGATGACAAAGCCAATTGTGACAATTTTTTGTTGTTGTTTTTGTTTTTTCTTTGATATTTTAAATTTTGAATCTCGCTCCTAGACGAGGACAAGAAATTCTCATTGAGTTTGTGATTTAACATAACAAATATCTCTAGAAATTCTAATAACAAAGTCCCCTGAAGATTTCCTTGGGCAGGAATGAAATCCGGATAGGGACACGCCTACAGCAGATTGTTTTTCACAATTTGTTAAATACGTTTTTGGGACTTTAACGCATTTAATTACTATAAACACTGTAATTTTCTTTCAGTAATCAGTAACAGTTTACTGGTAATGAAAATTTCGTTGCAGTAACCAGTAAAATTTTTTTTACTGGAATTTTACTGGTACTGCAATGTGCCCATCTATGTTATTCAACATGTTTCAAAACAAAAAAAAAAAAACAAAACAACAATATCGTTTTTTTACCGTAATTAAAACGTTAGCAATACATATGGTAATCCTTTAAGAAGTTTTAAACGTTTTAATAAACAAAATTACAATAAATTTTAATTTAAATACACATTTTTGTCGATGTTACTTTGTTTATTAACAATTTTATATGCTGTTACGAATTTTTTAATTTAGTTCGACTTTAGGTTACATGTTCCCTAGTGTGAAACTGTTAACCGTGTAACGGGTAAGGCTGCCTCAGGGTAAGGCTGCCTCAGGGTAGTCTTCCTCGTTTTATACTTAAAAATTAATATCTTCCGATAGAAAACTAAATTTGCTAAATAATTTGCGAAGACATTTTTAGTGTGCCGTCAACGGTTTTAAGCGAGAAAGCTTCAAAAACAAAGTTTTGTAAAGTTTAAAAAATTAAAAATAGTTTTCAAAAATCTAAAATAAAACAATTTAAGTTGACAAAAAACTTTTTATAATAAAATATACTAAGTAAGATTGAAGGTTTATCTTTAATACTAAGTTCTTACTTTAGTCCAGTATTCCTCTAAATGACATCGTCTTAACTTATACACTAAAAGACGGATTTTTATGAAATTTTGCAGAAAGAAGACATTAAATATTAATAGCAAAGCGTTGAAGTTTGAACAATATATATTGAAGTTTTGATACTTTTTTTGCCTAATTTCGCTTTTTCCAAAAAGCGAAAATCGCGATATCTTCTTAAATAGGAGCAGAAAAAAAAATAGTTTTTCCAGTGTGGTTATATCTTGGCAAGATAAATAATTTTTGTCAAAAACTTCTCTTTTATATGCGCCCCAAAATATTTTGGCTCATATCGCCTTAATTAGGCAACAATAAACAATTTTGTTAAAGAACTTATTATTTGTTTTTCGAGTGGAGCACATGATATGAATTTCGTTGCAAAACAGCGCACGGTGTAAGATTTGGACAATCTAGCTGGACAAAATTCCGATTTTTGACTTTCAATTTGAATAAATAAAGAGGACTTCTTACTGAGTAGGAAAAGGCAAAAAGTTCGACATATTTGTCAACAGTAACAGAATAACTGTACTTTGAACTTGAACATCTATGAGTAAATTTAAAATGCCAATAAAACTTGTTTAAATTGAGCACCTTTAAATGAGTAGACTTTTTATCGGTAAACTTTTTTTAAAAATTTTTTTTAGTTAGTTTAGCTAGTTCCTCCTCTTCATAAATCGTGTAAAAACGTTTCTAAAACTTGGAAAGTATTTTCAGTGTTATTTAATTTAAGAAACAACTTTTTTCGGAAATTTTCAAACAAAAAAAAAGTTGTCTAAGCTGTAAGTTTTAGGGAACACAACGGTTTATCACAAAATTTGTTTTATACAAATAGCTAAAGTGTCTACTTGAAGCAACCAGTTAAATTGTCTGCCAAAATTAGCCGATCTTATAAATAATATACTATGAGTGACAACATCTCATACCATGAAATTTTTGATATGTGGCTAACAAAACACGAAATTACAAAAATTGACCGTTCTTTTGACTATGTTTGTGGAAAAATAATAACTTTATTTGAAAGAATATTCGTGCTACTGTATGCCTGTGACTGTCCATAAAGTTTTATGGCATTCAAAACAAATTATTGAGGAATGCATTCTTCCTATTTTACAATCGTCGGAGGAGGCGTTAGAAGCAAGAAATAAACACCAAAGAAAATGTCGAGAATACTTCACGCAAAATTTTTTTTTTTAATTTAACCAATACTCAGGGGATGCCCCCTACTTTTGATATCATCAGATTCATATATCAACAGTTTGCGCACACCTCCAGTTTATACAAAATCCGCATTAATCCCTAAAGTACTTGAATTATTAGAGAAGTCAGAAGCACCTGATGACAACCATGAAATTTAATAAATTATTTTAATTTGTGTGTACATTGTAATATATTTTTATTTTAAAGATAATAAAAATTTAGATAGTTTTTCACTAAAGAAAAATTAAGCATTTGTTGTCATTTCTAACTCGTAAGTATTTATTTTATATATTAAAATGCATATGTAAGTTTTCAAACGAAATATTTTTAAAGGCAGTAGACACGCCCCTTTTTTGTACAAATTAATGGATTTTAGTTCCTATTTAATAAGCCAGTGTTTTTCAACATTAATCGTAACATACGCACATTTTTTCAATTGTATGGGTGGTGGGCGTGGCATTTATCCAATTCCGCCCAAAGCTGCACCATGGTCCGAGAACATTGTCCACCAAATTTTATGACTCTAGCTTTATTATTTTCTAAGATATAGAATCTTGTCTCCCTAGAATCGTAAAATCTTCCACTGTGCAGCGTTTGCCTGTTAGAGGGTTAAGTTGTTTTAAAAATATTAAATTAGTTGAGAGAGATATTGAGATATTAAATTAGTTGAGACAATAATATTATCTGTAGCCAAAAAATACCCAATGAGTTGGCCTATAGGATTGCAATATTAGTTTTACTTAGTTTTTCTTTAGTTTTTTTTTTATTATCCCAAATACCAGATGTAGTGCCACATTATTTACTAAACATTCCGTTACAAAAATTGGAGTTTTTCTTAGAATAGACACATTTAAGAATAAATAGAAAAACAATTTTTTTTGCAAAAATTGTAACCACTCCTATCGATAGTCTTTCAGCATTTCAGATTTAGTTCCACATTTTGCCGATAGGGGAGTAGCAAATCGACAATAGTAGCATAATAATTTTTAAGCATAACTCCAAGTTATATTACAAAATTTATCTATTGTAAGGAAACATTTGCTCTTAAATTTTTGCTATAGTTTTAGTGTGTTATTAGATCCTAATATTTTAACGGAAATCCTGTTACATATCTTTGATTTAGGAAGTATACAATACTTAACATGTCAGTAGTAGTAACAATATCATTGTAAGTATTTTTAATTTATAGTTTCATTATTGTTTTATAGTGGCAATCTTGCAATAGCTTAGATTTTCTAAAAGGCTAAGAAGACATATCCTTTTGTTTTCTTATGAACTAAATATAATGAAAACAATGATGACAGGAAAATAGTTTTCAAAGCACACTATTATAGTTCAGTTGAAGTACATACAACGCAATTGTAGTGCAGTTCAGTTGGTGTCATTAGTAGCATACAGAGGAGTGTGTAATTTAAGCAATAAACACTAAAAGCATTTTTGTGGATTGTATTCGATATCCTTTGTTGTCTATTGTATTATTTATAGTGATACATTTCCTGAACTCTGATAGGTTTTTATAATTAGGAAAATATACTGTTTAAAATAATGGTTAAACTAATACTACACTAATAGAAAAACATTTGGAAATTTTTTTTTTGCTAAAACAAACAAAAATTAGTTACACATTTTCTAGTTTCAAATTTAAATATTTGTCTAAAAATAGATTTGTATGTACAATAGAAATTTGGTTGCTAATCTCAATATTTTATTAGAGTTGGCAAAACTTGTATTAATAAAAAATTCTTCTCCGCGAACTCGGCTCGAACCAGCGACCTTCTGCTAGTCAGGCAATTACTTTACCTTTAGCCTCAACTTGAATTTCTATTTTCAAATCTCTACCTTGAATATTTTTTTGCTTTCAAGTTTAAATATTAATGTCTTAAAATAGATTTGTATGTACAACAGAGATTGGGTTGCTAATCTTAATATATTCTTAGAGCTACCAAAAAAAAAAACTTTAAATTATTAAAAAACTTTAAATTATTTTAAAATTGGTAAACATAATTATATTTCAGATAGAGTGATCGTGTTTTTGCAGGCGAAACTAGTATTCGATTTTAACTTAAATTTTTTTTATTCAAGGGTTAAAATCTTTGAAAAGTGGTTGGTTGTTGGTATTAAAGGTAATGCAGAAGATAATTTTTTTTTTCAATATTGATAAGGAAACCCGATAGATTGAATGATGTGACTGTGTTTTGGTTAATTTTATATATTTTCGGTTTACAATATAGTTTAATTATTCTGGTGATGAATTTTAAGTACTTAAAATTAAAATTATTAAATAATGATTAAATTTTGTTGGTTAAAATGGAATTCCAACCAATTTATTCTCTGTTTGTAGCAAACATTTTGTTGATATTACAGTTTTTGTTTGCTGTTTTTAGTCTACAATCATTATTAAGTACTTAAACTCTCAAATATGATAATAATTATTTTGGGCCCTTGATTTTTTACTACCTTTACTTTACTACAAAATTACAATCACATTTTGCTAAAATTAGGAAAACGAACTGCTGGCCGAATATTAGAAATTTTTTTTTTTGTAACAAATACTGATTTTTCTGTAACTTTTACAGACCTTTTTATTTGAGCGTACCTACTATGTTTTTAAAGTAAGTTTTCGGAACTTTTCACAAACTATTTTGAAAATGTAAACCTTTATGACAAATGTATTATTTGCATAAACTTACTTTTTCCATAAATATTTGAACAAAAAAAAGGAAATTTTCCACTTTTTTAGTATGTCATATGGGTTCTGTTACCACAATACGTATGAGTGTTGTATAAATATATAAATAAATATCAATCATACATCTTAGTGTAAAATAAAGTTTTCGCATTTCCTACATCATAATCAACCCAACAAAGAAAGTAATTTTTCAAAATTTTTTCTTCATTTCCATGAAGAAGAAAAAAAGCTATTGAAAACTCTTACAATAAAATATTTTAAGCAGGTGGTATTTGTATACGTTTGCATTTCTATATTCACGTTTTTATAAATATAAATACACAATCGTACTTTCGCACATGGTTATACAGTGGACGAAATCATTATAAGTTCACCCATGAAACTGTAAATTTTTTTCCAAAATATTTTCAATATTTAAAGATTTTGCTACCAAATAAAAGTAACAATAATTCCAATCACCTTACGATCCATTTGCCAAATTTTATTAAACTTGGAAAAAAATATGCAATTTATTAAATAAATTTTTTTTTTTTTAACACAAAAATTTAAAAAATTCATCCCTAAGAACGTTTTTATGATTTGATTCAAATATGTAATAAATATTTGCTTTCAAATTATGAAGAAATAATGCCAAACAATTTGTGCTCTTTAAATAAATTTCCAGTTTAGAAAAGCATTACCATAGAAACGGTTATATAAGTACATATTTGGTAAAGGCAAGTACTTACAATTGTTATTACAAATCGCAAAATAATGGCATATCATTACTAAACACCTGACAAAAAATAGAAAAATATATGCTTGCTATGATGCAAAAATGATGAGTCTAAAAATAAATTAAAAAAACTAAATTTAATACAAAAATATTTTTTTTCCTGAAATGTTTTTTTTTTTTAACAAAATGTTAACTTGAAATTTGGCACGTGAGTTTATAATCAGAAGTAGACATCTGTATGGAACGGATTTTGGAATTTCCATCATGAATTGGCGTAAAGGGTAAAAGTCTCTCCCTTGTCGGCCTGCCCAAATCCCTTTTAAAAACCCCTTTTAAAATTGTATGAAAATGTTTAAGAGATAAAAGACATATAATATTTAATAATATTCACATATAAAATATTAGAGTGCGTCATGAAAATTTGATTTTGGGATATCATCGCTTTTTTGCGGTTTTTGTATCAGTAAGAAAAATGGCGTATTTTTTTTTTTTTTTAATTCCCTCAACATGCGCACGCTAGCAAAAACCCTGATTTAAAGTCCCTTTTTCTACAGAGCAAAGAAGAATGCATTTCTATGAAATTTGAAGGCGAAAAAAAAACTTTTTTCCAGTTTACACCGTTTAGGAAATAGAGTTGACCCGAACCTCATTTTTTCAAAAACTTTTAAAAATTACTTTTTCAATAATAGTAAAAAAAGTATCGCTAAAAAGTTATTAAAGTATCAGTTTTGTAAACAATAATATTTTTTTAACACCCACAATGAAAAAGTATTTTAAGCTACGAAAAATGCTACAGACATCTTCGATATATATCGAGGCCCCTTAAAAAGGAGCTAATCAAAAAAATGTTTTTTTAGTTAGTCTCTTTACAGGAAGAAAAAGAAGAAAACATTTTTATTGAAACATTTTACGGACACAATGGATACACCAGACTGCCGCAGTTTCGTCCCCCTCCTGGGACTCGTCAGTGGTTAATTTATGTGTCAATTGAACAAAGTATTTTATATTGTTAATTTGCTCTATATGAAAAACTTTTTATTTTTTTTTTTTTTTTTGGTATCGTACTGGTATTCGAACTCCCTGCCTTAGCATCAAGCTATGCATCGTAATCTCACCTCTTAACGAGTTGAGCCACGGTCGACACAGCGATGACTGTGGCTAAAGTGGAGTTTTGTTACACGACGTACACACAAGTATTGTTTGGATCAGAAGAGACAGAATTAACTAATAACAATGCACAATACATTTCTCAACTAGAATGCTTCTTCTTCTTAATCCTATTTCTTTTTCGCAAGTAATTATCACGTTTTTATTCACATACAATAGTTGGATACCAAGTGTAGGTTAGAGATTGAGTCAGCGTTAAGCAAGTTTCTTCAAATTTTGTGTTAGAAAGTGTTTTGCATTTGGATTTTAGTAAAGACAACATTTTAAAAAATTTATAATTTTTTAATTTGCACATTTTTGCACTATTTTTCTCAGCTAAAATTGCTTTTCGAAAAAATTGATTTTTTCCGACCACTCTATTTCCTAAATGGTGCACTTTAAAACCGGTTAAAAAGCTTTTTTGTTAGCTAATTTTTGCTTTAGAATCGAAAGATGAATTCAAGTTTCATATAAATACAGCTGATTTTGGTCTGTAGGGAAATGAACTCTAAATCAGCGTGTTTGGCAGCCGCGCGCATGTGGAAGGAGTTGGAATTGCTAAAATTTAATAACGGACTGTTTTTGTATGGATGCAATAAATTTTTGAAAAGCAATGATATCCCAATAACAAACACATTTTATACTTTTCTGACGAACTCTAATAAATATATTTTTTTTTGTAATTCTAACCTTATTATTTTAATTATATTATTTAATAATTATTTATTAACTAAATATCTTAGCCGGCAACATTTTGTCTTGCTTTCTTCTCCGCATTCTTTTTCGGACTGCAGTACAAGTAGAAGCAAAACATGTTTTTATCTTTAAGCTTGTTATTGTTTTTATGTAAAAAATTTATACACACTTGAAAAAAAAAACGCCACCACGTTTATTACAGAAAAGCACGCACACATAGTCACACTCATAGAAACATCGTCCTTGTTTTACGAGGACAATAAAAAATATTACAAAATATATTTCTAAACTAATAGACAAATCATTTAAAAAATTTAACTAAATATTAGAAGAAAAATTTAGTTCAATTGATTTGGAACCTGTTTTACAGACTTTTAAACTAACTTTTTTATGAGTGTATTTTAAATATCGCTCCAAGGGACAATATATTTAACTAGGTTAATGGTATTCAAATAATAATTCTAACACTTAAAACTCTTTTAGTACTTAGTTTTTCAAAATTGAGTTGTTTTTTTGTATTAAAAAACATAGATTTACTACTTTTTTTTTAAATAAAGTGCAAATTTTGTCTAGAAAAGAACACAGCGTAACAAAAAAATGCAATGATGTTGTAAAATACGCCAGTGAGAAAAAAGTCAACAAATTAAAAATCTTTTGCTGAAAAACTGAGTTTAAAATCACTGAACTTATATTTATGTCGCTGATAAAAAACGAAATATTATTAAAATTGCTGCAAAAACTGCAGCAAATAGATCGAGATGGATTTGGTATCGACTGGTATTATTGTTACGAGGGCGGATCATTAAGTCCGTGACTTTTAGAACTTCCCTCGTAGTTATAAGAAATGCAACACTGCTCCCATCAAGTACCACCAGTTAATAGACTACTGTCAAATTTTGAGCAAAGTTCAGTCATTTGCTTTGCGTTTAACAGCTGTTCAAAACATACAACTTCGTGGATTTTTTAAAAATGGAAAAAAGTGAAATGCTCATTAAACATTATTTTTTGCGAAAAAAAATACGCCAGTGAGAAAAAAGTCAACAAATTAAAAATCTTTTGCCGAAAAACTGAGTTTAAAATCACTGAACTTATATTTATGTCGCTGATAAAAAACGAAATATTATTAAAATTGCAGCAAAAAGTGCAGCAAATAGATCGAGATGGTTTTGGTATCGACTGGTATTATTATTACGATACTCTTATGTAGTAGCAAAAACTTCAAAATATTGCACAAAAATAACAATTTCATTTTGGAACTTATAATTATTTCATCCCCTGTACATTAAAGTGGGTCGAAACACAAAATTTTTTAGTGGTCTCCTAAAAATGAACGTTGACATTTTTTATGAGGATTCACAAAATATTTCATTTATTGTCACAACAGTTAATGAGCTGGAGCATTTTTTAAACAAGTGTATGTACAATTTTTTTATTTTATATTTTTTTTTAGATGCGTCTTCAGAAGATCTTTCATTTCATATCCCTTTTCTGGACAGTTTCTTTGAACGGAAAAAAAAAATATTTTGAAAAAATTAAAAAGTAGATCCCTTTTAAAAAGCTTTCAGCTCACTATATCAAAACACGAAACATTTCAGGAATATTCTTAGAAAATGTCATTGTTCACTACAAGTTTTTTGGTGTAGTGAATTCATTACATTAAATTTAAAAGTGGTTTTCTTGCGAACTATTTATTCAGTGGGCTACTATTTTTTTTTTTCTAAAACGACCCACTTTACTGTACATATGTTTTTATACCATACCATTATGGTGACAATAAATTATATGAGTTTATGCTATAAAATTTAAATTTATGTCACCAAATATCGTTAAAAAAAATTGTAGCATATCTGGTTTTTCATTCCATTTTTTTTTTGTATTTATTATAATATAACATTAACAAAAAAAAAAAAAAAAAAACAAAAAAAAAGGAAACAGAAATAATAAACTTTTATTAGAAAAAGATTTTGTGTATAACAAACAAAATTCGAGTTGCTAAGAATATAAGGCAGCTGTAACAAAAATAACTTTTATACTTTAAAGATTTTTAAGAGGGGTTTTTTCGTTGTTTGTATTTCATATATAAGTCAAGTAACACATGCAAATACCTACTAGGGCAGTGCCAAAATTAGCAGACCTAACAGAGAAAGCAAATTAGGGGAAATTTGTCTTTATTTCTCCACATAATCTCCTTTTAGCTCAATACACTTTTCGTATCGATATTAAAAAGTTTCCATACTCTGTTTTTAGTAAGAACTGTTTAGGTATATAAAATAGCCATCAAATGCAGACTCCACCTCTTCCTTGTTGGCAAATCTTTTACCATCGAGTCAATTTATCAAGTGTGGAAATAGAAAAATATCCGAGGGAGCTAAATCCGGCTGGAATTCGAACTTTAATTCGTTGATTTTGGTTATCGCTACAGTGATTAAGTGAACTAACTGGTGCATTGTGTTGATGAAACAACACTTTCTTTTTCGGCAAGTCCGTCCTTTTTTCCTTAATTTCACAATTAAAACGCTGCAATACCCTGAAACTGATTGTATTTCCCTTTTGTATTTCCCTATTTTTGTATCAAACGCGCATTCCAAAAACAGACGCCATGACCTTGCCTGCAGATAGAACTGTCTTCGACTTCTTTGGATACGGTTCTCCCATTCCAGTTCACAGCTTTGACTATTTTTTTGTCTCAAGTGTGAAGTTGTGGACCCATGTCTCATATTTGGTTAAGAATCGACGCAAAAACTCAGCTTTATTGCGGTGAACCATCGTCAAACACTAAACTGAAACATCTTCACTACGCTGTTTGTGTTCCATTGTGAGCAAACGAGGCACCCATCTTGCGCACAGCTTTCTCTTCTCAAAAAAAAAAAAAAAAATGCTTAAAATACGAAAAAATGTCAAAACAAAAATTTTTCTCGCCTTTAATATTGGTTGGACTAATACCTTTCAAATGAGGGTATCTGAAATACATAACGGCGACAATATATTTCCATGTTTACAAATTCACTGAGATCGTTAACTTTTGATGGCTCAAAAAAAAAAAAAAAATACTGAACAACGTGGCGTCTTCAAACTTAAAACATATGGGTTATAAGGTGGCCACTTTTCACTAAAGTAGTTTTTTTAAAACTACTGCAGCCAGCTATACGTCAGGTTAACTAATTTAAGGACCGCCCTCGTACATTAATATAGAAGGTGTTAAATAAAATGGAAAAAACTAAAAAAATTCCATATATGTTGACTTTTTCAAGGTGTTATTATTATGACTACATTACCGCTGAGCTGGTTTGATTTGAACATAAATCATCTACTTACTTATAAGTAGAAAAATACTTAAATAAGAAAAAAAAAATATTCGGGTGCCTTGTTAAAAATTGACATAAAAACATTTCCTTAAAAATGTTAACCATGACCGAAAAATTAAAAGTTTACAAATAATTCCTTCTGGCTATATTATAAAAACATACAAATTGGTCCGATAAATGAGTCAGCTACATCTATCTAATTATATCAAATTAAATATAATTTAATACAATTTTATCGTAGTGCATATCCGGGACATTAAATTATATCTAATTAGATATAAATATATCTCATTTTATAAAAGTTTACCCGATAGTAGGCATATTTTTGTAGCTTGAAGTTGTGCTTAAAAGTATATAAATTGAAAATTAAAATTTCTTGAAACCTATAATTTTAAAGACCTACATTTTTTTAAAAGAAACAACGAATTTTTTAAAAATTATACAAAATAAATTGAGTGTTTCAAACATGTTCCCATTTTTTATTATAAATTATATAAAAGAATTCACATATGTAAGTCTTAACTTGCAGATAACTTAAATTGATATTGAACTGTACCAAAATATGTAATTCTTTATAAAATTTCAAGGAAAACATTTTCCGTATGACGTCACATATAGTTTAAAAAGACTTAGCATGGGACCACATATAATCATATTGATCACTACATATATTTGGACGATTATTGTATGGCTTATGTATTTATATATGGGGTAATATTTGGAGACATATAATAATATAAAGTACCATATAAAAAATTCTATCAATAACAATTATCAGATGTGTTTGTATCTAATGATATAAGCCGTAATGTGACTCCATTCATATATGACTAGATAAAACTATTTTTATCCGGGTATAAGTGGTTATGTAAGTACATATTTGGTAATGGAAAGTACACTCAAACAAATAAGTTATTAGAAATGTTAGTAAACTGTCTTGTAAATCAAGTATACTATTTCTTAGCAATTACATTCACTCCGTCAAGACACTTAGCTAATACACGAACCATGATACCTACACAAACTTTAATACCTGTTAAGCTATGTACAGACGGTTGTCAGATCTTACAATATTGTCAGAAAAATGTTCAGAAAATATTTAATAACAGTGTGAACTTACAACTTTTGTCTTGCAAGATTGTCAGAAAAAGCATTGTCTGTACATTGTAAGACAATAAATTTGTCAGACATCTGACATTCGTGTGAACACCCTACGTTGCCATTGTCAGATAATTGCAAGACATTGTAAACTATTTTTTATTGACAAATGTGTTTAAATTAATGCATCTGAAAATGGCAGTATTGTCACGGTAATGTTTCTTTTGGCGGCACTGTCCATACATAATGACAACAAAACAAAAGTTCATATTAATAATATTTAAAATCAAAAGTGAAACAAAATAGGAAATCAAATTAAATAAAAAAATGGATGGCAACATTTCCATTAACGAAACCTGCGTCATAGATTGCAGCTATGAGCCAATTAACTAGATTTTTCGTACCCAGTCGCCAAGAGGCTCCTAGTCGCAAAAAGGTGGACTCCGTGTGGTCACACGAAAGTATTATCAAACTTATCGAGGAAGTTTGTGGTACGGCAAAGTTTATGGGATGCTGGTCGCGTTGAGTATAAACTTCCCAAAGACATTTTATGGCAAGAGGTCGCAGATGCCATCCAGATAAGTGTGAACGATTGCAAAGGAAAATGGGCAAATCTCCGCTCCTCTTTCAACTGCAATTTGCAAAAATATTTTGTCTTCATCCTCGCTACTTTCTAATACATATGCAGCTAAAATCGTTGCAATTGCTTTTTCTGTTCCATGACAATTAATATTATTACTTTTTCAATTCAATTAAACACACAATTGACAATTAATAATTTCTTTCAAATGCTTTGACAGTTCTGGCAATGTCTAACAACATATCTGGCAATTTTTGCAATACAAGAATCTGACAACCGTGTGAACTGACAATTTTCGTTGGCAGATAAATTTATTGTTTGACAATTGTCTGACAATGAAATTGAAAGGTTTTCTTACAATCGTCTGAACTGACAATTTACCTTTTGCTAAACATGTTTCATTGTCAGTACATTGCCAGCATATTGCAGATCTTACCATATTGTAAGATCTGACAAACGACTGTACATAGCTTTGCAATTACCAAAAGAAAAATAATTTTAGGCAAAAAACTAAAAGGTTCATAAAAATTTAAGTTAAAATAATACTGTTTTACTTTTAAATTTAAAAAAATTAAAACCAAAAATTTATTTTTCGATCTTTTATCAAATGATCTTGAACTTGTATAATCTTGCGCACATCTTAACTTAAAAATTTTATAATAAGTTTTTCTCATGCTAATAATTTCTCATGCTAATAAATTTAATTAATTGATGTGTGCAATTTATATGTTAATTGATTAAGCGCCACCAGGATTAAGAAAAAACAGATTTAGTTCCTCAGGATCATTAATACGCAGAAGTTCATTGCAGTTAAGACGTTTAATATGAACAATTCCTCGAGCAGTATGTACCGCTTGTGTAAGATTTTTATTTCTTAAACCAAAGCAGTTTTAAAAAATATTGTAAATACATATCATTGGAAGACTTGGAGCCAGCGTATCAAAGTCTATTAAAAAATCTGAAATAACAGATACTGCAAAAAGTCAAAAATTGCCGAGTACACAGAAAAAAATATTTCTCTACTTTTTTCAATTAAATCGGTTTGTTGAAAATTTTAAAAGCTGCCAATTAAAAAATAATTGAATCAATTAAATATTTGCTCAAATTCGGAATTTGCTTGACATTCTTTCATATTATCGCTCAAATGCAAACTTCAACACATTTTTGTTGTTTTTTGTAATATTTATGTAGTTGTTTTTTATAAGTGTTTATTTTTAGTGGTATTAGTAATAAATATTTTAAATTCATTTCAATAAGAACCTAGTTCTTATTAGTTTTTTATTTTAGTAATTTGAATAACTTAGGTTCAGTTGTTTAAATCTGTATATTTATTTATTCTAAAACATTATCATAAAGTTGATAATGTAATCAATTTTTTTTTTAAACAGAAAGAAAATACAAAAAGAAATTAAATTTTTTTTGTGTTGATTGTATTTTGGCCAATTTTTCATAAATTTGTTAATTTTTTCTGAGCTAATAAGACCTAAAATATTCATGTATATAATTATTTTAAGCAAAAAAAAAAAAAAAAAAAAAAAACTCTGATTTCAACGCAAGGTCTAACTTCTGCAAAGAAAAAATCCAAAAAAATTTTCCATAACCCCTCTACTTTTGTTCACATAAGTATAAATAAATCTGCTAACTAAATGAGAATTTTATGCCGGTTTAAATTCAATGTTGTAAAATGCAACTGTTAAAAAACATTTGGTATCGCGAAAATATAGGATTATAAAGGACAAACTTTTTGATCACGTCAAAAGTTCAATTTCCGCTTGTCAGCATAGTTTTATGTCTGGCAGATCCACTACTACGAATTTGATGTTAATATCACGCGATATTATTAACTCAATGGAAGTAAGATCCCAGTGCGATGTTATTTATACAGACTTTGCTAAGGCCTTTCATACGGTAAGTCATAATCTTCTATTGCGAAAACTTAGCAGGTTTGGATTATCACAGAATCTTTTAACATTTTTTAAAAATTTTCTATTAAACAGATAATGTTAATGTTTCAATTGGAAATTCTTTTTCTTCGCGTTTAATTGACGCCTATTCTGGTATTCCCTAGGCAACCCACATTGGCCCTTTTTATTATATTCATTAACGATTTAACGTTAAGTTTAAAATATTCAAAGTGTCTTTTGTTTGCTGATGACTTGAAAATATATTCAAGAATATCTAATATCGATGATTGCAGTAAACTGCAATCTGATATAACAAGTTTATCCGATAGGTGCATCGAAAATGAGATAGGGCTAAATGTATCTAAATGTTGTACAGTGTACTACACTCGTTGTTTTAATCCTATAGTTTTCGATTATGATAAAGGTGGTTCTTCACTTACATGTTCAGTTGAGGTGAAGGACTTACGAGTTATTTTCGACAGTAAAATGTCTTTTTCTAGCCACATAGACTGTGTAACTTCTAAGGCTTATAGTATGCTTGGCTTTGTAAGGAGAAATTCCAAGGATTTTAAAGATCCTTATTCGCTTAAAACGTTGTTTATTTCGTTGGTCCGTAGTAAATTGGAATATTGCTCTATTATTCGGTGTCCGAATCAAATAAGTTCATCAAATTGTATTGAACGTGTTCAAAAGATTTTTGTTAAATCGGTCTTGAAATTAATTTGGCCATCATATACCATCATATTACCATCATATGATGTTAGGAGGAAAATGCTACGATTACAATCTTTGGAAGATCGCAGGTTATATTCCGCAATAATGTTTGTTTATAATGTTATAACTGGTGAAATAAATTGTTCCGAAATTATGGATCACTTTATATTATATCGCCCTCCAAGAGATTTAAGAGTAAACCGGATTTTCGAAGAATCTGTTCATAAAACAAACTACGCCGAAAATGAGCCGATTGCAAGATGTTTACACTTATGTAATAGTTTTGCTCCAATTTTAAACATTAATGTAAATAAGGATAAGTTTTAGTTGTTTTTATTTAAACATTATAATTAGTTTTTAAGTTTTCTTCTAGTTTAGTAATCTGTAAGAATTAAATTCTGTAGCTGAAATGAATAAATAAATAAACAACAACTTTTTTTTGGTTTTTGGAAAGGTCATGTCAATTAATGTCGTATATTGATCACTTTTTAATCAAATGAGTTATTATTTAATGGAAAAATAATTCAATTAAAGAGCTATCAATTTCTAATTGAATTAGCAATTTACGTTGTTGGCGAAATTTCAGCAATTAAAGTTATTGAAATGGGTTTTTATTTCTCTGTGTGTAGTGTTATCTTAAAGTAACGGACCTTAATTAAAAAAGGGTTTATGAGTATAATCAGAACAGTCTCTTAACCGTTCCCGAACAACAGTCACCCATCAATCCAAAGTCATATTTTCTTAATTTTGTATAGGTAGATTTCGATTTGGGATTACTGAGCGCAGTATATTCATTTCTAAGTATTACAACCTTCACATATAGTTAAGGTAATACAAACTTGTTAGCCAAAATTAGTTGATATTTAAGCTTCAATAGATTAAAGTTATCTATATAAAATCAAGCAATAAATATTGCCAGGTGTCCATGAAAAACTCATTTATCTACAATAAAATTTTATTTCTGCATTAAATATTTATAGATTTTTACTATTCAACTATTGTAAATCTTGTTATAAATACTTAAACACTTAAATAATAAATCACACGTATCAAGCCTTTAACTAAATATTTGCCAATTTTACCTTAATGTAACGAATAAAAGGTGTTTCCATAAGGCGTTCCTAAGGAAGTTATACAAATTACTAATTTTCTAAATAAAATACCAAAATGGGAAGAAGAAAAAGTAAATAATTTCTTTGGAAAAATGCTTTTATGTCTGATACTTTTCCATTTACTTTTTTCCCTACATTTTTGTTTTGTGTCTTTTAAAGATAGAACATTTTTAAAAGTATTTTAAATATTTTATATGAAAGTAAAACAAAAAAAAAAACAAAAAACCAAGTCCTCTCTTTGTTTAACTTAAGCATTGATAAATGTTGACATTTTTGGCAACCATTATCCAAACATATTTAAAATTTATGGATTTGAACCAAAAAGTTTATTTTGCCAAAAATGTAGGCTTCACGAGAAATAAAACAAGTCGCAAGCTCACTCAACTTGTAGAACATTAAAAACAAAAGGGAATATGTATTAGTTTTGTAAAAACTACATACAATACATGTTTAAAACTAAATTTAAAATTTATTTTAAAAATTTATAATAATTTTTATGTTGACCTTAACTCTATGAAACTATAGTTTTGAACACATAGAAAAACAAATAGAAAACCGAATTTAAAATGTATTTCCATATTTCAATGAGACTTCTAAATATTTTGTGAGTTGCAACTAAAAATAAATTGTATTAAAAGAAGTTTGTTGTGACAACCGAAATCATGTTGTAACAACCGATTTTAGACGAAGTGAGCGAATTTTAGTTAACAAATGGCAAATCTATGTGTGTATGGGTCTATAACAAAACTGTGAATTTTGTTTTTTTTTTTTTTTTCATTTCCTATTGTTCTTCTCTATTGTACGTATAAGAGAATCTAATAATGTCAACAAATGTTGTTTTACAATAGTATATGTTCCTTTCCAAGCCAACTGTCCAGTTAAAAAAAAAAGGTTCTTTCGCAGGAATGTCAAAGTAACAGTATTTGTTTGCCTATATTATACTAATAAAACTGTTTTTTTTTTTTTTTGTTAAAGTGGTTAAAAAATTTAAAATTACGAGCAAACATTGTCAGAAAGTTAGTAATTCCATTTTTCTGTTATTTTTCATTTCGTTTAAAAAAAATCGATAAATATAAATATGTAAAATATTTTATTTGTAAAATTTATGAATTGTGTAAAATAAATTTTGAATTGTCAGGTTTGAGATAATAATTAAAATGTTACTTTTACAAATAGAAATCACGAATTGTTAATAAATGTATGAGAATATGAAAAAAATCTTGTGGGGATCAGCGCTAGAGGGAGCGCCGCACTTTCGACCTGAGCTAGGTCATCTTCAGCCTCATTCTAATTCACAACCCGCAAGAAAATCAAGGTTTTGATCAGATTAATATATCAAGCAACCACAGAAAACCGGTGATGTTTATTGATTATCCGAACAGCAGGAGTTATTTTCGTCTTTTCATACAACTTGAGCCAACAGCTTTCTTAAAGCTTTTTAATTGTCAGGGTTGCCAGTCCAACTGCAAATGTTACCATTACTGGGAACTAATGGGAAAACCGGCATGTATACTAATATTTAAACCAGGGTTCGTAAATGCACGCACATGTGCGAACTTGTCTTTTCAGTTTGCAGTTGCATATGTACATGTGCGAATATTTTTTTAACTTTGCACTTGCACGCACAAACATAGCTGGAAGTAAAAAAAAATCGCTAAAATTGGAAAAATAGCCAAAATTAAAAAATTGATTATTTGGAATATTAAAAATCGCTAAAATGGAATAAATCACAATAGTAAAAAAAAAACTCCAAAATTAAAAAAAAACGTCAACATTCAAAAAAAAATCGCCGATATTAAAAAGTACCCAAAATAAAACCAAATTGAGCGCCCCGGTAGGCTAGTTGGTAGCGTGTTGGCTTATGAGTGCAGGGGTCGCGGGTTCGATTCCCACCAGAGGCACTGGTCTGTTTTCGCTACAACGCGTCGAAGGCCATAGTAGCTAGTGCTCGGTTAGGGTAATAGGAAATAATTTGTAATTATATGATTATTAATTAATAAAAAAAACAAAAATTGCCAAAATATAAAAAAATCGGCAAATTTAATATTTAAAAAAAAAAAATCAAAAAATCTACAATATTAAAAAAATTAAAAAAAAGTGTTTCCTTGGGGTATCATTTATTTAAGATGCAGGCGATGTTCTCAATAAATGATCTTTTTGATCTTAATTTTCGAGAAAAATGAGATCTAATAATCTAGATAATCAAGTCCAAATTTAGGAATGGTATAGAGGTAATGGAATTGAGTTATAAACAATATTGCAAAAAATTCTCCTGTATCTTTTTTGTATTCGAGTAATGGATGTTTTAAATTTTATTTAGGCGATTTAGAAAAAAATTTCAAAAATGGCAAAAAAGTTGTCCGTGTACAACTTTCTTGCCATGTACACTGTGCCATGTACACTGTGTCTATTAGTTTTCGAAGCACTCATTTTGCTCTGCGATTCTTAGTTTTCAAGAAAAACGCAATCTAAAAATCTAACCAATAAAGTTAAAATTTAGGACCTGTATAGGGGTAATGGGATTGGCTTGATTTTCTAGATTCTTATATTGCGTTTTTCTCCAAAAATAGGCATCGCAGAGCAGAAATAGCATTAGTTTGGAACATCACTTTGTATTTTAAATAAATAATAGCCCAAGGAAGTAGTTTTTTAATTGTCAAATTTAGTTTTTTTTAGTTTTGGCGTTTTTCTCAATTTTTCCAGTCTCTGCGATTTTTTTGAATATTGTTGATTTTTTTTTAATTTTTGCCAATTTTTTTAAATATTGAATTTTGGTGATTGTTTTTTTTTTTTTAATTTTGGAGATTTTGTCAATGTTTGGCGATGTTTTTTTTTAATTTTGGTGATTTTTTTCAATTTGGGCATTTTTTTTAGTTTTTGGTTGCTATCCATATTAATTCAATGCAGGTATAACACGTTTCGAAAGGTGAAATAGTATTCCCTATGCATGTATTTGAAGTTGAAATTTCTCATTCTTTAGTAAACATTTATAAAAGAACGCATTTTTTTTTTTTTTAAATTTGTTTTAAATTTAAGCTGAAATGCTTTAAGTAGAATATAAACTAATATCACACGCTAAAATTTTGCAAATTTGACTAAAAGATTTTATAATATTTACAAAATGGAAGAATAAATGAAATTTCAACTTAAACTGTAAGCATATCATTGATGTCCGACCGAAGACCGCGGCCAAAAAATGATATGTGGTCGGTGTTTTGGTATTTGGAGATAATGTGAACACATTTTGATATTGAAATCACATTTATTGAGACGTTTTAATTCGATTTTGAGTAAAAAATTTAATGATGAAACCGAAGTTTTCGTTGTAAAGTTAAATAATCGGCCGCCGAATTTTTTGGATTTTGTCGATTATGGAATTCATTGCTTAACTATGGATTTTTCTATAAATTCGACACTCAAATTTTGTACATAATGCTGTGAAATACCGAATACCGACAAAAATAATTTTCTGGCTGAAGTCCTCGGTAGGACACTAGATATAGTACATACTTCAGACAATCGCAATGAATTGATATGGTACAAAAACTATTTGTGGTTTATTCAGGAAGGTATATGAATAATTGAACAATTTTAAAGAAAAACTAGATTTTTGTAAAAGGTAAATTTGCAACAATTTAAAAAAATGCAGCTAATATTAAAATTTGGTGATCTACGCCGTAAAATCGATCAGAATTGATAAGTCGCATTTCCTATGCATTTTTAGTGTTTAACTGTGAAATAGACCAAAAAGGAGAATAATTTGTTAATATTTAACCACGCCTCATTCGCCCACTTTTTGGGAAAATCATAGAAGTTGCAATAATTTCTTTTCCATCATATGAAACAACAAATACTGTAAGTTTCACATTGATAGGATTTACTTTTTCCTGCAGCGTGGCAGTTGTACTTGTAGGTAACATATTGGTGTATCAATTTGATTTGTGTGTATGTGTGTAAGTTACACTATAATCGAAGAATATTTGAATTTTAAATTTGCTTGAATATTTCTACTTTTGAGAAGTTGTTACTGTCAAAAACAATTTTTAAGACTGAAAATCGCAACTTTAAATACAAACAACAATAAATTTTGTTTCAATGTTAAATATACAATGTCTTAATTTTGGTATTTTTTAAACACACTTTTAAATAACTTACAATTTCTTACGACTTCGGGCATATAAAAAAGCCCGTACAAATAGTTAAAAATTCCGCTGCGACAATAGAAAAAAGTACCTAAATTTGCGGCAGCAGAATCTTCAATAAAGTTTAAAATCACGTTCTGCTAAATTTAGGTGACCTAAATTTTAGGTAATAAAATTAGTGAAAGCACAATAATTTAGCAGAAAAGCTGTTAAATGGAAAGGAAAATAAATTAGTTGAAATCAGCACATGTTTTCTGCTAAATCTTATATTAAAACTACACTAAAACAAGAAGTTAGCTGAAAATTTTGTTAAACGTCTATTTAAAATATTTAACTAACTTTCAGATATTTTTTTGCTGACATCGCGTTTTCAGCTAAAATTTAAGTTAAACGCTTTTACCAAAAACAAATTTTGAACTAATGCTTTAATAATAGACGTTGCTACCAAAATTGGGCTGATAAACACATTAAAAGCATGGGGAACAAGTAAAAAGACTAGATTATGATGTCGCAGCTTGTATGGACAAAGTAAAAGAAAAAAGACAAACAAACACAACCATTTTAAGACTTACACAAAATGCAACCGCGTTTCATTTAATTTTTACTTTTGTATACTACACAGCAAACAAAGGCATATGTGCATCAAAATTGTGAATATTACAAAAATAAAGATAAAGCAATAATTTATTCAGGTAAACTAATTTAAAAAATTTAATAAATCAATGATATTTTGATTCCTTTTTAAAATTGAAGATGCAGACAAAAATAAAATACACTTTCGTGCACTATACAAAACAATATTTTGATAAATAAAGGATGCAGGCAAAAATAAAATATAAAATACGCTTTACAAAACAATAAATGCCAGTCTCAGGTTAGTTATTTTTTTTTAAGATAAAGGGCGATATTTTGAATATTTCTTTTTCAATTGAAAAATGCTATATTGCTAAATGCTATCATATATACATATATATATATTAGGGCGGGTCGATTTAAAAATCTCTCAACGTTCACGGAAAATCGTATTCTAGGGATCAACATAAGGAACTTTGCCAAAGGAACCATACCTCTAAAACGAATTCTGATGTCCCGACTTTTGACCCGTAGGCTGAAATTTTGAAAAATCCCACTTTGACCCATTTAGAGTGCCAAAATCGAATCCAACCCAATCGAATATATTTATACTTTATTTCTTTCGGAGAAGAAATAGAGACCCTAATCTTGGAAAGACTCCTCCGACTTTCTGAAATATCTTTATCCCGAGATTTGCACATTTTGCTAAACAAACACGGCTAAAAAGGCCCTCTTTTAACTTAAATTTTAACCCCTAGAAGGATGATTTATGCATTAATCTGCTAGGGCGTCTCCCGGAGAAGAAGTATCTCTCATAATCTTGGAGAGATTCCTCCTACTTTCTGAAATATCCAAGTGGGCTTTTTCAAAATTTGACCCTGCGGGTTAAAAGTCGGGACATCAGAATTCGTTTTAGAGGTATGGTTCCTTCGGCAAAGTTTCTTATTTTGATACCTAGAATACGATTTTCCTTGAACGTTGAGCGATTTTTTGCCTCCATACAAATCGACCCGGCCTGATATATATATATATATATATACATGTAAGTAATTGGGAATTATTAGGTTTTGTTCTTAATGTTATTAATAAAGTTTTTCGCAAGGATCCTCCCAGTAAAAAATTTGCAGCCTCTAATAACTTTTTGGCTAAATTTACGGACCTTTTTTTGAGTGAAGGTAAAAAATTCAGTTCAAATACAAAAATCTAGAAGAATTTTTGTTTAAAATAAATGCCTCTGAAATAACTATCATTTTGCCAATTATTTAATGATAACAAATTTAATTTAGTGTAATTCTCGAATAATTTACACAATTAAAAACACTATATAAATACACATATTACCGTTTTAATTTTCTCTTTTTTTATATCACCATTGCCTGTTTTGTGTGTTTTTTTTGTTTCTTGTTTTCTCTATTAACGCGATGTAGAATTGTTTGAAAATATTAAAGGGCCGAAAAAGACAAAAGCAGTCTTTTACCATATTCACATAAGTAAATATATGTTTTATTTAAAAACTAACCTTATTATTTTATCAGTGTAATTACATTTTAACCCGCAACAATTTTTCTTGTTTCGGACTTGGCTTTCTGCAAAAAAACAGAACGGATACACATTGCCAACTCGTTTATTTTTCTAGATCATTCCTGTCTGTCTTTTCTGGTAGTTTTCTTAACAATGTCATGGATAGTTGTAAGAAAATATTAAAAGGATGAGAGAGGAAAATAATATTTAATCATATTCACATAAATAAATATATTTTTGATTTTAATATTAACCTTATTCTTTTAATTATTTTAATTAATATATATTCAGTAATTCCATATTTATGCCGCAACATTTTGTCTTGCTTTCTTCTCCAATTTTTTTTTGACTGAATCACAAGCATGCTTTAATCTACAATGGCTTGTTGTTGGTTTTATGTAAAACATTGATTCACACTTGAAAAACAACCACCACTACGTTTATTGTGGAAATGCACTCACACATAGCCACTAGCGCATACACCTTTGAGACAAATTCTCAAAATCATTTAAAAAATTAAACTGAATATTGAAAGGAAAACTTAGCTCAAGTACAAATGAAATTTGTTCATGTGGTAAAATGAAATAACTGATAACTTTAGTTAAATTGCAGACTGAAACGATATCAATGGAAAGAATTAGTTCAATTGAATTGAAACCCGTTTAACATACTTTTGAACAAACTTTTGTTTATGAGTGTTTTCTATAACAAACACGAGTTAAAACTAATTATACAAACTTTTTTTTTGCCAAAAAATGTGGTTATAGTCCTCTATAAAAGTTAAATCTTAAATTGTCTATACTTTTATATAAAAGTGTTTCTAACACCATATAAAAAAAAGTATGGTAAAGTCTGTCAAAAACAAAGACCAATAAATGATTTATACGCACAAATGTTTCTCTAACTTCTATTCGCACTCATTCCCTTTTATTTCGCCATGCTTCATCATATTTTGGTATGTATATCTTGCCCTCTTATAATAATTTTTTTTTATTTTGTAGATTTTTATCATAAACATAAAACATAACAATAACAGCAGCAATAACAAAATCAAAAAAAAAAAAAAATAGATGATGAAGAGAACATATTACAAAAATATTGTGATTTATGACCAACAGAGTGTATTGGTAATTTTGAGAAAAAAGGATACAAAATTTAGAAATAGTTACTAAAAGCTGCTTATAAGGGTTATAACTTTTTGCATTTTTTGAAAAAATACAAGCTCTAGTTTCAAAATCGTGCAGGGCATGGAATAAAACTAAGAACTGCAATTTCACTTTTTCGCGAACGTTAAAAAAGTTCACTCGCCAATTGCAATGAAGTTGTGTATATACGAGTTTTTTTTAAAATTATTAATTATATATTATTAATTAATAATCATATAATTACAAATTATATACTATTATCCTAACCGAGAACTAGCTACCATGGCCTTCGGCGCGTTGTAGCGAAAACAGACCAGTACATGTGGTGGGAATCAAACTTACCACCCCGCATTGCTAAGCCAGCACGCTACCAACTAGCCTACCAAGCGCACTATTTTTTTTTTTTAATTAAAAATGTGATAATATAGCGAATTGGCCAAACTTTCGTGTCTAAATGGATAACTTTTTTTATGAGATTTTACTCCAATCACTTCTATTATTAAAGAGAAAAATCGTATATACAATACTTTAATGCATTTGGTGCGTTAACATTTTTCACGATCGCGAAAAAGTGAAATCGGAGTTTTAAGTTTTTGCCATGTATTACACGATTTTGTAACCCTATTGTTATAACCCTATTGGTTATAACCCTATTGTTTATATTATATTGGGCAACTAGAATTTTGAAAGTATTTGAAGTAGTAGTAGCCCAGCAAAAACAGACATTACCAAGTAATTAAGGGTGTATGTAACGCACAAATGGACTCACTAGTTACCTGGTTATTTACTCGCTTAATTACTTTTTCTCGCGATGTCCCAACATTTATGGGTGGTCATTTACAAAAATGAAAAAATAATTAGTTACTCATAGTGAAATAATAATTGGTTACTTTTATATATGGAATAAGTGTTTACTTACAATCACAGAATAAGTAGTTACCTTTTAATTTAAATTTACAGAAACATTAAAAAAATTTTTAAATTAACTTTAGATCCGAAAATATACTTGTAAACATTACCAGTAACTCATTATTTTGCAATTATATATAAGTACTTCTATAACACATTATCTGTAAGTCATTAGTTTGTATTTTAAAGTAATGCAATGGGTAATGTCCTATTATTACTTAGTAGTCTGTACGGTAATGACCTGTCGTTACCATATGTTTGCTGGGAGTGTTTAAATTAATTATTACATTCTATTATCGCAATCTTTTTCTTGTTTTGGAAAACATGTAGTTACCACCTGACGTATGATGAATGTAAGCTTAATAATTTGAAATCACTCATACGTCTATAAGAAAATGAAAGTACATAAATTATTGATATCATGAACTATAAGATACTTTAAAATCGTGTGAAATAACGAGATATTGTCCGATTTATGCTTTTCACGGTTGTGTATGGACAACACTAACATATGTTCCAAATTCAGCGAAATGGAACGACGTTTCGATTTGTATCAATTTAACAACAAATTAAAAAGTCTACATAAAATGTGAATGAATGAGAATTTTATTTTGCGGTCAAGTTTGGGTCTCCGGCCACAGAGACCTCTACGGTAATGAAAGGGCAGACGAATTGGCAAGGGCAGGATCTGCCTTAAACGTCTCCACATCGGTGTCAGTCGCTGCACCGCTGGAGACTGTTAAGGGGAAAATTTTCCGGCACTATTTTCGCAGGGCGGGGGACAGGTGGCATAATTTGGATACCTGTAGGACCGCGAGACTTGCGTATCCCAACAACGACCTAGGGCGTACAAACTCTCTCCTGGGCAGGAGCAGGAGGGATGTCTCGAGGTTGACGGCTGTTCTGACCGGTCACTGGCTGATTGGTAGGCATGGCATTAGACTTGGGATTGTACGCGGTTCGCATTGTCGCAGCTGCGGCATACCGGGCGAGGAGGAGACTGTGGAGCATCTTCTCTGCGATTGTCCGGCGCTGCAGAATATTCGACTCCGGATCTTGGGTGACCATATACTGGACGACCTCTCGGTAATATCACGTGTGGGATTCGGTGATCTCATACGTTATCTTAACCGAACGGGGTGGGTCTAGTACTCCGGATACTAGTTCCTTACGGGTAGTGTGGTCTCTTCAAAACAAAGTCGCTTTTTGACTCTACTTGATGCTCACGAGTAGCGTGAGCTGCCACTTAAACCAACCAACATTGCGATCAAGATTGTAGAACAAGCCTTTAATTAATTTTTAACGATTTTTAAGATATTCGCGTTTTTTGTGATTTAAAAAAAAAAACTAAAATTTATATTGTTTTTTTTTTTTTAGAGCCAGTGTACATAAAAATATTAATTCAAATCCTTCTTTAAACCTTAAAATAAAAATAAATGGCATACCCATTGAAAAGGGTAAACGGAAACAGACAACATTTTGAAAAAAAAATTTAGTTCCAGATTATCGCGTAATTTTAGTTACAGATTTGACTTCATAATATTCGTTATTGCTAAAATATTTTATAGATTTGTTATATCGTGTTGTGTAGTATTAAATTTAATATAAATAATGTTTTAAAATTTAGAATTCTTAAAATCGCAGAACGAACGTTTTCATCTTATGGTCGCTAATTAGCGATATGATCGACCTGGTCCCTATGTTATTTAGCGACGCTAAGATGAATACTTTTGTTCAGTGATTTATGGTTATTTACACTTTTAATATGTAGTCACGCTGATTGGGCCCTGAAGAGGTCCGAAGTTTAGAGTTTTGAAGCACACTAATAAAGAAATAATTTAAACAATTATTTTCATAATCATAATCTCAATTCATTATTTGAACAGTAAATTTTACAAAAATATAAAAAAAAACACACTTCCTCCCCATTTTTGCACTTAAAATAGCTTTAAAAGGTTGGTACGTACCATGGATCATAAAAATAATATAATTTCAGAAATCTTAGGAAATTTCCTTTCTGCTCCTACCGGTTTTTGAAAAGGTAAAATAAGTTTTCTTTTTTAATTCCAAAAGGGGTCATATTTTTATTTTTTTTTGAGCGACGCCTCATAAAGTGCAGTTTTGCCTAAATTTCGCAATATAAAAATAAAAATACAGTAATTTGTCACGATATTTCAAAGCTTTTTAGCCAGTGATGTAAAAGAAACGCAATGTTAATAATATTTATTTATATAATGCTCTTGTAACAATAAAGCCAACATGGGTTGATAGTGAATGGGTTTCTGTGTTGCCGGGAGCTTTGTCAAACAAATTCGAAATCGGATGTCAAGCAAATTATTAAATGCTTTATTATTCAAAATTAATTTTTTTTAACGAACTGATGTAGTATTTATTTAATATTATGTGATATTTATCATTTCATCAAAAATTTAATGTTCAATGAAAAAATTCAATACGTATGACGGACTTATTGTAAAAACTTGATAAGACACATTTTATTTTAAGTCTAGTTTCGCTTTTTAAAGGTCAAAAAAATGCAAAACCTGTGACTTTTGCAGCATGTTTATAATCTATGTACTTGTAATAAGTGTTTAAGCAAGTATTCTATCCAATATTAATGAATAAATGTCTAGAAAATAACGAAAATTCATAAAATAATAAATGAGGCTTGTCAAGTTTTGACAATACGCCCTTCATATGTATTATTGAATTTTTTTATAAAAACCTTCTTTTAACAAAAAAAAATATTCCTTAGACACAAATTACTTGTTTTGAATAAAAAATTAAATTTATTGTTAATTTAAAGAAATTTCCAAACCCTACATTTCAAAGATCTAATGCAAACATTTATTGATATCATGAAGATAATTCTCTCAGTGTATAACGACATTACTGCTCAGCAATATATTTCAGAACAGATTACTTCTGAACATGTTCTAGAACAACTTCTTTTACCACCGGTTACATGGAACCGGTTCTAGAACGGGTTCCTGTGAGTCAATATGTAAGGTGTCACTGCCCCAGAATTAGTTCTATAACTGGTTCTAGAACCGGTTCTGAAGCAACCTGTTCTTGTTTGGAAGTAAAGAAGCTATTGCAAATAGGACAAACCCCATATAAAAAGAACCAGTTGCAGACCAGAAATTAGAACTTGTTATAATACAGTACAAGCTGTTCTGCAACCAGTTATTTGGATTTTACTATTTTACTGGGAAGCTGTTCTGCAACCAGTTATTTCGATTTTACTATTTTGCTGGGTACATCCATGACGATAATGTAGTAAATGTATCGTTTGGTATTTCGATAGACAGCCTATCTTGTGAGTGTTATTGTACATATTTCAAAGAAATAGAAATTAAAATCAATTTTATTTCTAATTACTTAAGAAATTATAATTAATTTAATTTATCCACATTTTCTTGTTATAAGAAAAAATTACAATATAAAAAGCTTGTAGTAATGAAACCTTAACACATGTCGATTTGTTTCAATATAATTTGCAATATTGCTCATTAAAAAATGTCTACAGAAAATATTTAATGATTACAACTAAATTGACGTTATAAAAAAGAAAATATGCCTTCAAGCAATTTATTTGTTATAAACGGTACATAGAAATAGAATGAAAAAATTCCTTTGATTAAAAAATATTCAACTTAATTATGTATGAATATTTTATATAAGAGTGTTTCTATTCTAGTGAAAACTTTTATTTTTTTATTTAAGGTAAAAAGATAGGGAAAAAACTTGTGAAATTTTTTATGCTTGTAGTATTTTTTAATTAAAATACACGGCATGACATAGAAAAAATTAATAAAGATCTGGCCATTAATTATATATATTTCGGACATGTTGATTTCAATGGTGTACATAATCTTTTGATCATTAATACAGATTTCGAGAAAAAAGGCCTGAACATTTTGCAGTTAGTTCAAAACTTTTTGAAAGCAATCAATCTGCTTGTGTTTTGATAGAATTAAATAACATGACCTGTATTCTTATAATGCACAAAATTTTATGTCTAAAAAGTGCGTCCCGGTATGTTAGCTGGTAGCGTGCTTATCAGTGCGGGGGTCGTGGGTTCGATTCCCAAAAGAGGCACTGGTCTGTTTTCGCTCCAACGCGCCGAAACCCATAGTAGCTACTGCTCGGTTAGGGTAATAGGATATAATTGTAATTATATGATTATTAATAAATAAAAAAAAAAAAATATATTTAAACAACTGATTTACGTTTTATTTAGGTTTTTACCTTTTTAGCGAATATGAACGCTTAATGAACAATAGACTTCATTAAGAGTTAGTTTAAAAAAAAAATGTATTTGCATATAGCGGCTTATTCTATATATTCAAGATTTTCCAAAAAGTTTATATGGCAGCATAGCTTTCTAAGTTGACCCCAGAGTCATACTTGTATAATATGAAAGATAAGTAAAAATAATTTGGATCTTTATTTCCACACCAGCAAATGAAGTTGCCTGTTGTAGTGCATTTTGTTAAAAAAGAAGTTTCGATTTTTTTTTTAGCTAAATACTGCTCAAAAGATTCTTAAGTTTTGGTTTATTACAAGAAAAACATTTTTACATTTTCTGTAAAATATATTCTATTTTAATGTATACCAAGTGCAATTTTTATAATTTATACTTTTTTTAAATTTGTATATACAACAATTGACGGTGTTCACGCCAGTGAACAATTTGCGATGGCAACACCGTATTCCCCAACGCCCCCTAGTTGCCAGTACCACCAGCTGTTGGCCCACGCAACTGCAGCCAACTTCAGGCAGACGCTAGTTGACAGATCATGGCGCAAACTCCAACTGTGCTCTTACACTCTCAACCTTCAACCTTCAAGTTACAAAACCAAAATAATTTATAAAAAAAACCCTAAAACTATTTTATTTTTAAACTTACAAATAAACTACTTTGTGAATTATAAAACCTTCTAAAATCTAAAATCTAAAAACTTAAAAGTTGTTGTGAATCAAATAAATCTTAACCTTAAATTTAAAGTAAAATAAATACCTATTTTTTATTATAACGTTTTAAGAAAAGGATTGTGTTTTATTTATTAACCATAAATAGAAGGTTGAATTACCCTAACCCCAAACCCGTTTATACAGAAGGGCTTACTGTAAAAACTAGATAAGCAACATTTTATTTTTAGTTTGTTTTTTGCCTTTTAAAGGTTAAAAAGATGAAAAAAATATGACTTTTGCAGGACGTTTATACCTGGAGTACTTGCCATAAGTGTTTAAGCAAAACTTCTATTTAATATTAATCAATGGATGTCTAGAAAACAGCGAAAATCCATAAAACAATAAATGTGGCTTATCAAGTTTTTACAATAAGCCCTTCAATTGTACTTACTCAAAACTAAAAAAATCCTCTGGCGGACGAAAATTACTCTACAGAAAATTTAAAAATATTCAAATATCGCTTATAATTATATTAACATAAATGACATAAATAAACTCCCCAGGAAAACTTGCTATTACCATAGAATGGGAAATGGAAGAAGAAAACAAGAATCAGAAGTACTTATAGTTGAGGCCAAGAACACCTGATTTTAACATGGGGGTGTCATAGGAGGCAAGGCCTTGCCTTGTGTTTACATATAGGGACAAAAATAAGACGTTACAAAATATGTAGTGAAATCACCAGTTACACATAAGTACTTATTTCATTTCTTATTTGTAGCATCAAAAGTAATGCTTAAAGGCATTATATGACGTATTACTTGTAAGGATGTTAATAAGTAGTTATTTATAGGTGCAAAAATAAGTACGTATTAACATGTACCTAAATAAGAAGGTATTAATAGGCAATAAAATAACTAGTTATTAATAAGGACAATTATAACTAGTTATTAATAGGTCCTAATAAGCAGGATTTAATATTTTTTTGGATTTAAATATTGCTTTGGTTGACGAACATGATGGCTCAGAAGAACAATTATTTAAAATAGAAAACATTCTGTCTAAAGTGCTTAAAATGTCGTACAATAATAAATATATATTGATTCCGGAAATTCATTCCATTCATGAAAAATTAAACGTACGTAATATATAATACATATTTTCAAAAGCCAATTTCTTTTTTAATAAAAGTTTTTTTTTCATATTTTAGACAACAAATTTTTAAATCTTCAAAGGAAAATACTCGGTTATTCTTCGAAAATAAGAAAATTATTACCAAAAACTCTTAATGTATTAATAAATAAAATTTAATAATTTCTACTTAATATCAATTATCTTAATTTTGTTATTTACTAAATAAGCTTTTGTTTTGTGAGAGTCGTTTATGTATAACTATATATTTGTTTGCTTAAATAAATTGCATTTAAATTATTAATTATGATATATTATGAATCTTCATAAATATACCTTACAAAAAAGTATGTAGTTACTTATTACCTTACAAGTACCTTATTTCTTTGGCCCTTCCTAATAAGCAGGTATATAACACAATATTAGTAAGACATAATTGTTTAGCTTCCAAAATAAGTAGTGATGTATGTTCATATCAGTAAGGTATTACTTCAGACCTTCAAAATAACAACAAATGTAATGGATAGTCATTACTACGAAAGGTCTGAAATAAGTGATAATAAGTAACTTATTATTTTTGCTATTCCAAATAAGCAGATATTTAACACAATATTAGTAAGGCGTTGTTTTTATCTTACAAATAAGCAGTTACATATATTCATATTAGTAAGGTATTATTTCGGACCTTCAAAATAACAAAAACTGGAATGGATAGTCATTACTTTGGAAGGTCTGAAATAAGTCCTACCCACTACCAAAGTTTTGCTGGGTCATTTTTATAAATTGTAATAGTTGTAAATTTTTTTCTCTGTTTTGGTAAATTTTAGTGAAAATTCAGTTTTTTTTTGTATGAGGACCCCTAAAGGAGGGTAAATTTTGTTGAGAGAAATATTTGGGAAACAAAAGTAATTGGGGTTGCTCATACATTTAACCTCCCAATGGGTGACTTCTGAGTAGGAAAGAGTGTTTTTTTCCATTTTGCCCTAATTTCGTTCTCACAGACTTCAAAGCGTAGCAATTTTCAGCCGATCCAGCTCATATTTTTGTAAATTTTTATTACTCTATCCTCACCCTATTGGGGTGATATTTCTAAATACAAAAATGTAAAAAAGATTAAAAAATTAGTTATAAATTCCCCTCCCCAAAACCTTTTCCTAAATCCGCGCCTGGTCTAATATAACTTAAAGTGTTTACTTAATTGAAGTTATATTTCTCTAACTTAATGTTTATTTGTTATAATTTTTGGTGTTACTTTAACTTTAGTAATATGTAATTAACAATAGCTAAGCTTAAAATTCTCTTATTAAAATATGCTATCTCTGTCAGCAATTATATTTTTACCAACTAATTAAGAACTGTATTATGCATAATGCTTGCGCATAGAGGATAATATTGTAAGTACGTTTGTATGAATGTGTGTGTTATATGTAACTTTTGCAAACATTTTATTACCTTACACACACACACACACTCATATTACATCTGTGAATTTTATTTTACATTTGTACGCTCTTTTTTGTAATTATGCTAAAATGCAATTTACAAAATTACTACACGCATACGTGACTTTAACATATCTATTCTTTATGTTGCTGTTGTTGTTGTTGTTGTTTTTTTCTGTGTATTTTAGTTTAAAAAAACTTTTTCACCAAAACTAAAAACAAGTAAAGAAGAAGAATACATAATCTACTTTCGTAAACAAGTTAAGTTTATGTTAAATGTGCATGTTAAACATGCACATGTGTTACATAATATAAAGTTAAAAACTATATTTTATTTAAGATTTTATATAAAAAGTAGATAATAACGAAATAAATGAAGAGAAATTGATTACGGCAAGTGAGTTTTGTAAAATTAATGTGTATACAATTATAAAACACAAAGTTATAAAACACACCTGGCGTATGAGTAATATTTAATTACATTAATTAACAAGAGTGCTAAGTGTTTATAAGGTGTCATAACTATCATGATGATGGGGTAATATGAAATTTTTGTAGTACGATTTGGTTTCAAATCACTATTTCGAATAACCGTTTTTTTGGTCTATTTTATGTAATATTTATTATTTCAGCTGTAGTGTTGCTTATGAGCTGCAATGTAATTTAGAGAACTGCACTGTAACGGAATATGGAATCCGTCCATGTAGACATTCTAATGATTGTACAAATATCCCTGTGAAATACGAATTTGTGCTTGTTTGAAAGCTAAATATGATATCAAATTTAAATATATTTAAATATATTGAAGCAAAATCTTTAGAAAATTCAATTCTTCAATATTGTTTGTGATTTTCGATAAACTTATCCCAAATAAAATCTTTTTAATGAAAATGAAAACGGCGACTCAATCTCTAACCTACACTTGTTATCCAGCTATTGTATGTGAATAAAGCGCAGCAAAAAACGTGATAATTACTTGTGCAAAAGAGATAGGATTAAGAAGAAGAAGCATTCTAGTTGAGAAATTAATTGTGCATTGGTATTAGTTAATTCTGTCTCTTCTGATCGAAACAATACTTGTGTGTACGTAGTGTGACAAAACTCCACTTTAGCCACAATCATCGCTGTGTCGACCGTGGCTCAACTCGTTAAGAGGTGAGATTACGATGCATAGCTTGATGCTATGGCAGTGAGTTCGAATACCAGTACGAAACAAAAAAAAAATAAAAAGTTTTTCATATAGAGCAAAATTAAATACTTTGTTTAATTGACACATAAATTAACCACTGACGAGTCCCAGGAGGGGGACTAAACTGCGGCAGTCTGGTGTATCCCTTGTGTCCGTAAAATTTTTCAATAAAAATGTTTTCTTCTTGCCGTCATTATCTGACGGTTGCAAAACACTTTCTAACATGAAAATTATTCAAGTTCGAGGCCATACTCTATATTTCTTTATTAGGATATAGTCCTAACAAATAATCTATAGTTTTTTGTTTTCAAATTTATTATTTGACCCTTTAAGGAATGTGTTGATAGATCTATTTCGGGAATTTTCTAGGTTTCCATCATCAGAACACGTTTTGAAAGCGGTAACAATCCCATGCCAAACATCAAATATTGTTTCATTGGCATCTTCAGTTGAACAAAACTATTTAAAACTTAACTCAATTTTATGAGCATTTGTCTGCCATAGTGCTTAATCTGGCTGATTTGGTAAATTTAATTATAAAATAAAAACTATTTGAAGAGCAACAATTTTAACAATATACAATGACACAGAAAAAATTTTAACCTTTAAAATATCTTATTAAAGACTTGATTTGAATTTAGTTTGTTTCTTTAACAAATATTTAATTGAATCTGTTATTATTTTAATTGACTTTTAAATATAAAATATAATTTATTCATAAGCTGTGTGGTTAAATAGAAAAGCTTCAGTATAAAATACCAAATGTATATTTAGTTTACGAATAAAGCAAGCAAACACATACAGACACATCATTACCAAAAAACACATACACAAACGCGTGGTACACACACTTTTTTTCTGAGTATCATAATTTATTTGTAGATAGTTATTCATAATTTTTCTTTCTTTTATCATTGACGTGAAAGGTGCAAAATCAATGATAATATTAATTGATTCAATAAACACGTTTTTAGTTTTTTTTTTTATGTATGCGGGTGTAGCATGTGTGTTCTTTTCAATTAATTCTTAATTTTTTGACAAAACATTTATGACAACAAATTTTGTCTTGAAGACGAATTTTTGATGTATAAAACAATATCTCTGGCTAAAATAAAACTTTTGTGGTGAAAACAATGTTGAGGTGAAAATAAAATGTTATTCAACTCTAACGTCTGTTAAGAAATATCTAGTATCTACCGCAATATTCTTTGCCAATACTGTTTTTATTAATATGACTCATAATAAGAAGAATTTTATTTAAATGTTTTATTATATTTGAACACATTTCGATACGATGTAGTTGTAAGACTTAGACTAAAGAGTATTGCTGCTGTTTTTTTAAATGTGTTTTATTGTACATATTTCTCATATTTAATTTCAGCTATTTTAAAAGCACCAACTTTTTTGAATTACCAATGTTATCCTAACGTTGGCAAGTTCGCTCAAATCAACGGGTGGCAAAAACGTGTTATAAATTAAAATATTTGTTAACAAAAATAAATATTTTTCAAGTCAGTAGTTTAGAATTTTTGAATTTACACAACTTTTATTTAAATATTTTTTTATTTGTAAATTCCAAATTTAAATAAATAACTATTTTTCAATAAATATTCCACAAATTTTATTTTCTATTTGTTATTTTAACAGGTTTTTATTTAATTTTCAACGGATATTGTTATAAATTTTATAATCTATTTTTAGAAAAACGCATTACAAACAACACTCAAAAATGAACACACCTTTTCAAATACAGTTTGAAGTATGGGTAGGTTTTAGGAGCGTATATAACATACCAGATGTTTGTATTCATATAGTTGTGTGCAATGAAATATCAATAGGGTAGAAGGGGGTGCACTCGCCCCTTATTTTAAAGCGCTGTCTTTACTCAACCAACACTTTTAGCAGAAAAATTTATTTTTATCTACAATTTCACACATCTTAACTTTAAATTCCATATTTAAAACATAAATTATCTTTCGTCCTCATAATTATTTTTTTAAGATTTGCAAAGTCACTCAAATCTGATAAACTGCCCCACCTTTGGGGTAAATTCGCCCAAATCGATATTGCACATTTATGAGCCATAAATATATCGGTTCTGTTGAAAGCCTATATTGTAAATTAAGTAATCATTAAGATTGATATCAAAAGCTGTTCAGCAATTTTCTTAATTTAATTTTAATTTTCTTTCAACAAATTCAAAGAAAATTAAGACTGACATATCGCACACCTAGTGACTCAACTCAAAATTTAAATTTTTCGGGTTTATATGCTTAAACTATGCACAATACACTAGTTTATCTATAAAAAGAAATATCAGTGTATTTTGTTGTCGTTAACTGTTGCTAAAAAACAGTTCTGTCTTTCTTTATGTTTCAATTGGTATAAAGTTGCAAATATTTTTTTTCGATGTCTGAAAAATGAAAAATTTTGAGTTGAGTCACTTTTTAACTAGGTGTGCGATATAACATATAACGAATTACTATTACGTATACGTCTTTTAAAGTGCTACCAATTCATGCTGCCGAAACTATCCAGCCTGGTGGTCAGGCGTATGTACTCCATGATCAGCCCACAACACAACACAATTTCATATCTTTTTATACTTTTTAGAATTATATTCTAAAAAAATCGTGTTAATTTAATAAATAATATCAACACTTTGAGATCACAAAAATAAAAACCCATTTTAATCACGAAAACCACCGCCAACAACGAAAATTGACAATTCAATTAAAAATTGATAGCCCTTTTATTTAATTATTTTTCTGTTATATACCCTATGGGGAATGAGGAGTCAATTGACCTAATAGTCACTGGTTAAAGAAGGACTTATCACAGGACTGGCATAATTTAATACTGAAGTGGGTTAATCAGTGTCAACTGTCCTAAAAACTACCTGTGACTGGTGAAGGGAGGACATACCACTTAACCAGAATGATTATTAACAAGAAAAGCCAGTTGACCATAATTTTACCCATTGGAAGCTGTTTAGTTTTCGTTTATTTTATACGACATGGGCCTTTTGCGATAGTCTTGTCGTATGTCCATCTTTGGTTAGTCCTGTGGCATGCCACTATGTGGTTTAAAGCAGGACAAATGACCCCCTCCTATGACAAGCCAATGTTAAAGTTTCCAGTTGTTTACATAGGGTAGGGTTTAGCAGAGGACTGGTCTCTGGAACGAAGGGACCGATACTGTGGCACACGCAGAACTGGGTAATAACTCATTTGAGTAAAAATTAATCATTATCGTATAACTTCCCAAAAATAAAAATCAAAAAAAAATTGTTGTTGCCATACTAAATGCACTTTTTATAGACGTGTTATTGCCATACCAAATGTTTTTTAACAGCTTGGATTTTATAACATTATATTTAAACCGGCATAAAATTCTCATATAGTTAGCAGATTTATTTATACTTATATGAACAAATTCACACGGAAATTAGTTTTTTCTTTCTATTGAAGCGTACGGTTTACGGAAAAATTTTTTTGAATTTTTTCTTTGCAGAAATTTTTTTGCTTAAAATAATTTTTAATTTAGTTTTTGCATTTGCTTTCTGTTTAAAAAAAAATTAAAATTTTTATTAAACGAAATTAAACTTTAAAAATTACGTTATGAATTTTATGATAGTGTGTTAGAATAAACATAAATTCAGATTTAAATAACTGAAACTAAATTATTCAACTTAATAAACCTAATAAGAATTAATATCTAATCAAATTTAAATAAATTTAAAATATTTATTACTAATACCACTTAACATAAATATTTATAAAAAGCAACTACATAAATATTCCAAAAACAATAACAATGTGTTGATGTTTGCTTGTGGGTGATAATTTGAGCAAATATTTAATTGATTCAATTAATTTTTAATTGACAACTTTTAAAATTTTCAAAAAACCGATTTAATTGAAAAAAGTAGGGAAATATTTTTGTCTGTGAAAATCAGAGTTCGAATTTAAACACAATCAAACGTTTTTCCATTGTTCTGTTTTGCTTTTTGCTGAAACTCAACACAATCATTTTGTTGTGCACAGTAAACATAAACACAACATTTCTTTATTTTCATTTTGATTTGTAAACAGAAAACAAACACTTTCACAAACTAGTTTTCGATGAGAGACCAAACTAAAAGATTTTGTTCTGGTTGTCCAATATTTCAAACAGTTTGATTTTGTTGTGTTTATGGAATGGAACAAAAATATTTGTAAACCGTTCTTAGTGTTTATGTCATATTACAAGTGAAAAAAATTTTCATTGAATTTTATGAATAATTGCATTAGTTTAATAAAAAATTTTAACGGAGGAGTTCCAGTGAAATTTCATAAAACTAATGCAAAAACACATTGATAACATGCAGAAAAATCATTTCTTTATTCTGCCATATCTAAGTTGAATGAACACAAAAAAATAACCACTACGAAATAATAATGTTTGAAGAAAGAAACATTTTCGTTTTGTTCCGTTTGTTATATTACAAAAAACGATTTGAGCACTTGTGTTGTGTTTATAAATACGAACGAAACAATAGAGATCGTTGTATTGGTTTTTTTGATAGGAACGTTATGTTAGTGGTACATAAATTTTCGAACTCTGGTGTAAATTGAAAAAGAGAAAAATTTATTATGGGTTTTTTGAGATATTTGCGAATTCAGGAAATTTTTTTAATTTCGTTATGCTTTTCGCTAAAAGATATAATTTTTGTTCAACACTGTTTAATGACGAAGTTTTGTCTTTAAAATGACAAGTTTTTAATTTTCTGCTGACGCATTCAAAAGTTATGATAATTCAAACATTTTGTGCTCATTATTTTTAAAATGCTCCTATGAATGTACATAAGAGTCGGGAAATGTATTCAAGTACACAATATTGATAATAAGGGAAAACATAACCTTGTAAGTCTAACTTTTATGGTAAAAGGAATAATAATTAAATAAAGTATCAGAAATCAAAATTTGTTGTGCTGCTCAACATTAAATGTATATACAGGGTGATGAAAAAAATCATAACGTTTTAAAAATATGTAGAAGCATATTTTCAATTACGGTACACTCTTAAATATGTGTAATAATTTAGTTTTTAACATGAATCAAGATGTTCTCAGTCACTTTCTTGCTTGTGTGAGCATACTTTAATTCGATCAATAATTTCAAACTGTATTCGTATGGATTTTTTTACTATCAGAACAAGGAACAGGCCTTAGTAATACAATTGTTATAGTAATACTCCCAATTCATTCAATTTACTCGATTTTACTTTTAATTTGTAAATTATCATAAAATATCTCCCAACGACATCAAATACGAATAGTTCGCTTAAAAATTATCATGCAAGCGAACGATTAAATGAATCATTCAAAGATTGATTAAACTAAAACAGAAACCTAGTTCATTAGATTGCCCAAGTGTAATCCTAGCTGATCATATTATGATCACTGGGGCTAATATAACGATAATTAAGAATCATATTATTATCATTAAGAGCATACTATAATAAAACAAGCAGATATAAAATAAAATAATGTTTAGATACAATAAGGACTTTTGCTTTACCATGTTCTACAAACAAATTTATATAAATGTAAAAATTTTATATTTGAATTTTCCGAAAGTAAAATATTCTACACAATTTTGTTAACTTACATACGTACTACGGAAAAAAGTGTTGTGAAAATTGTTGGAAATTGCTGAATTTTTTTTCTCAGTTATAAACTATTTATTAATGTAAAAGAGAACACACCAACAAAAAAAAAAAAATATAAAAGTTTATAGATTTTTTATATGGAATTTTATTATTTCAATATTTGTTCGTTACATATGTATTTTAACTCCCCATAATGGTCAGGAAACCACTCGTGTTTAGTTGAAATTATAAATAAAACACATGCATATGGGTGTGTAAAATGGAAAATAAAATTTTTGTTTTAATATTTTCCGGATGGAATTTAATATGGAACATATATAAATGCAAATGTATGAAAATTATGCAAGTAAATATTGCAACAATAAAGAACAAAAAAAAAAATGTATAAATAACCTGTTATATTTTCAGAAACAAATTCAGATAGAGATATTATTGCTAGGGGGGTTTAATTGTTCGGATAGGAAAGTCATCAACTGGTTTTTTGGCTACCACAAAATAACTGACAAGGGAGATATCCTTACCCGGACAAGCATATTTTAATTAATTTCGGATATGTTGTAAAGAATAACAATTTAATAGTTCCATGTTTTTTTAGGTGTCCAATCTCATGTTTAGGCGTTATTAAGTGCTGTCAAAAATTACCAAATTTTACGTTTTTTCGGCTTATTTCGTTTCATTTAAGATAACTATAAACAAACTTGGTATAAATTAAATCTTTTTTGGGTACACATTTATTAGTTTAAAAATTATGTCTGAAGAGAAAATAGAAAGAAAATTATTAAATTTGCGCTGCGTTAACTTCATCTCTAACCTGCACTTACAACATAAAATGAAACTTGAATATCTTGTAGAGGACAACACATAATTTGACATACAATTTTCTTTAAGTTCTCTACAAATGTGAGTTACAAAAATACTAGTTTTATATACCGGCAACTGTGATTTAAAAAACCTTTTCATTTGATACCCAATTTATACAATTTCTTAAAGATTAGATTTAAAAAAATGCAAAATTTGGTAATTTCTGCCCGCACTTTTTAAGAATTGCAAGTTACACCAATGTGTAGTTTCATTGTTAGTATACATTTTTTTATATGAAGCGGACCTGTCAGTATTATATAGCGTTTTCATTAGAGGGGGAAATTAAATCCTTGTGACATGTCAGTGACCTAATCTCTGACAGGTCACAGAATTTTCTTAAAAACGGCAGTTCTTTGACTTGTCATTGAATATGACATTGAGTTTACCTAAGACATGATCCTAAAAGACATATTTCGGTGCATGCCCATGTTTCGGTCAGTGACAACGCTACACTCTAAAAAAATACTGTAAATTTACTACTATAAAACGACTAAAGTTTCATGTATTATTGCGCAAATTCGGTAAATTTATACATCTAAATCCGTAAAACTATTTTGCGCACACTTTTATATACAATAATACACATTTACAGTATTTTTACTAATTATGTGTTTACAATTAAACACATTATGCCTAAAAGTAGTATTATTTTGTTAAATAAAATTTTTACGCACAAAGTTTGTAAATATACTAACTTATAATAGTAATAAATATTTTGACCTTTTTAAATTGAAAAAAATAAAGCAAATTAAAAAAAAACTAAAAAAATCTAAAAATTTAATTTATTGAGAATTTTAATGAAAAAAAATTTGTAAATGTAGTATTTGTGATATTGAATTAAAAAACTTCCTAATGTACCAAAAACGTTTATTTCCAAGTGTTTGCAGCCTAATTGTGGAAAAATATTTTCGAAATATAATCTATATACAGAGCTTTAAAGAATTAAATTCTTCGTTCGATTTATTTTTGATTTTTTTTAAATTTTCGCGATTTTTTACTTTTGCCGTTTTTAAATTTTGAATTTTTTTTTTCATTTTGGAGATTTTTTCAATTTTTAGCAATTTTTCTCATATAAGGCGATATTTTTTTATTTTTGACGATTCTTTTTATTTGACGATTTTTCAATTTTGGCAAATTTTAGTGATTTTTTTTTTATTTTGGAGATTTTTTTTAAATTTTGTCAATTATTTTCAATTTAAGTGATTTTTTACATATCTGGCGATTTTTTCACTTTTGGAGATTGTTTTAAATTTTTGCGGATTTTTTTAATTTTAACGATATTTTTTTAAATTTTAGCGATTTTTTCAATTCAATTTGCAATGATTAAATTCCCAACGATTGACTTCGCAATGATTGAATTCAATAATTGTTAATATCGAATGATTAGGAAAAAATCATTCGATTTAAAAAAATTAGATTTGATTTTTGCAAAATAGAATTCAATCTTTGAAGCTCTGTATATATATATCAATCACATATATACAAATATTTATATTATATTTATATTTTATTATTAAATTTATTATTATACTACACATTAATAAAACTCTTTCTAAAAATTAAAACATTTTTGAGCTGTTTTTCTTTCTTACCGCAATGTAAATATACGCATTTTTAGAGTGTCCTTATCCGCATATTTACAAGTAAAGCATGTTTTTTTACTCAAAAATTCAGTAAAATTATTCATTTATTTCTAAATTTTATTAAATTTTTACGCACTTGCATAGTACATGTACACGATTTTTTTTGACCAACTTACACGTAATGTGTGTATTTTTTTCATTTACACACATAGTGTAAATTTATTCCACTTATAGTAGGGGTATAAGTTGGGTAAATTTCAACAAAAATTAATAAGAGTGCATGTAAAAGTGACAGGTCCAGTCCATATAAATCGTTCGGTGAAACAACTTTACACAGTGTTTAGTATTAACTGATTTTCCCTGAATCATCTTATGGAAATATGATCCAAATATTCAGTGCCAACTTTTATCAGAATCGACTGAATTATCGGATTTTTTAGCGTTAAAGGCATTTTAGTCATTTCGGTGACGGTATTTAAGCGGTAACGCTATTTTAGTTATTACGGTAGCGTTATTTTAGGGATTGTGGCTTTGTAGTTATTTCGGTAACGGTATTTTAATGGTAACGTTATTTAAGTTATTCAGATAATGTCAATGCAAACCGATAATTTTAGCCCCATTATGCTCGAGCTCTAACCAAGTTCTAGTTTATGATCTAACTTTGGGAAATTATATCTTTTTACACCGATTTTTTTTTCAGATCTTGGCAGATTATTTCGGATACAGTTTTTTAGTATAACGCTATTTCAATTATTTCGGTAATGGTATTTATGTGAAAACGGTAGTTTGGTTATTTCAGTAACGGTATTTTAAAGATATTTATTTTTTAGTTATATCGCACACAGAGTAAAATTTAGCTGCTTGCCAACTGAAATTCGGTTACTTCGACTCAAATTCGGTTATTACGAATTTCAGTCGGTTGGAACAACACAACATTAGTTTTCACAAAAAAGATCGGTTAATTCAACTGAATTTTAGTTGCAACACACAAAACATTCAGAAAGCTAATGCAAATGTCGTTGTACTAACTGAATTTATAAGTTGCTACCATTATAATACACTTTTCAATTCGGTTGACACTTTATTTCTATGTGTGCGGTAAAGGTATTTAATGGTATACAAAATGTCGGCTACTGTATTTTAGCATAACGATAGCCAGGTGAAAGGGTTTTGAATCTATAACGATATTTTAGCGGTACTCCATGCTATCGCTGCTATGAAGTGATTATAACAAATTTCAATTTATATTATTTTCAATTCAATCAAATTATTTTTATTTTTTTAAAATAGTATAATGAAATCAATTAGAAACATGCCAAAAACACTTTAATTATTTATAGTTTGTGGTTAACATTGACTTTTTAATAAGTTACACGGTGTTACAAAATAAAAAAAAATATGCTTTTAAAATGATCTAGTGTAGGTTGTCGGCCTGGTTGGGTAATTCACTTAGCAATTTTCATAATTTTGAATACACGCTCAAAACTTGAAGTTATTGAATAAAAAAAACCCAGGTTGAAATTGCCAACCTTATCAAAAAAATAGTACGTGTTAAAAACACTATTTTGTTTGCAAAGTGCATACATGTTTTCCCAGTACCACCCGTAAAATTCTTTGCCAACATTGTTTTTACCAATATTACAATAAATTAGAAGCATTTTTTAATATTTTATTATATTTCACATATTTCACACATTTAATCATTATTTATAAGACAAAGACCCAAATGTATTGCAGCTTAAAGCTTAAAAGTGTTTTATTATACATCTATCTCAGCAGTAATTTAATTTAAGCTATTTTAAAAGCACCAATTTTTTGGTTTACCAACGTTATGCTAACGGTGTCAAGTTCGCTCAAACCAATGGTTTTCCACTGTTATCAATCTGGTAATATGACAACACTATTAAGATTGTTGATCCCACGTTCTGCCAACGCCTAATCGACTGTCGCCGACGCTTTCAAAACACTGTGCCGATTGTATTTTTCAGCCTGGGACGTTTCTTCAAGACTCCACGAACAAATAAACTACACAGTGGTAAATACGCAGATTTAGATGAAACTTGGATATCTGGTTAAGGATAAAAGAAAATATTAGACACGTATTTTCTTCAGGTGCGCAATTGCACGTTTTGAGGTTAAGAACATATTTAAATTTAAGAAATTCAGAATTTTTTCTTCGTAATACTCGAGAAAACAAAAATGTTGATAAGTATATTGCCTACCCAGCAAAAAAAAGTGCTTACCCAGAAGCGCTTCCAAAGCAAATCTAGAAGTCATGATTTTTGTTCACAATGTCCCACTTGGTATGTCTCTTTTAAGCAGGTGAAAAGCACTTCTTTTATGTGCTCTTAGAAGCACAAAATTCATGCCTTCTTAGGCAATAAGAAGCGCTTTTGTTTTGTATGTTGACAACATTAATGTTTCGTGGTATGCATTCTTTATTGCTTTATTGTAAGCATTATTCACTGCTTCGAAGAAGGTATTTTGGGAAGCACAACAGAATGCCTTCCCTAATTGCTTTATTGTATGAAAGGCAGTGGAAGCATATAAATGTAGTTACTGCTTACCAAATCCAGGTTATTTTTGCTGGGTATGTTGTGGGCCCAGGATAGCCGATTATTTGAAATATTTAAAATATTTAAAGGCCTTCGTTAAAAGTCAAGTTAAACCCGAACGGTTACGAAAATTGAAAAAAGCCCAGACAACCAAACGATTAAACAACCATAATTATATTTTAATTTATACTAAAACCAAGAAAACAACAGTCTATACAAATGTGTTATGGGAAAAAATGTTTTAAAAATAACAAAAATGTGCAGAAATGCGCGGACATGTTTTATATACCAGTGGGTGCGTCTTTAAAAACCTTTCATTTGATACCCATTTTGTCTATAGTTTAATAACCTATATAAAAAATGTAATGAAATATACTTCAAAGTTAGTAATTTTTTACTCTACTTTTTAACCCCTAAACTTGAGATTACGCAAACAAACAAATACGTGTATTATAGTGGCCACGAAAGTTATAGCGGTTTAAAGTTGAAAATTTAAAAAAAATTGGCAAAATTATAATTGTTAGTAAACTTCAATAGTTGTTGCAGATATACTTTACAATCATTGGTGTTTAAAAAACTGCGTTAACATTTGTAATTTATCGCTTAAATGCAAAGAGATATATAAATCCAATTTTTTTTTATACTTTTAGTATCAATTTCTGAAAATAACAAAGTACAGAACAATTCTTAAAGTTTTCAAAAATATACATTATATTTTGCCAACAATATAAAATTTTTTGAAATTTATTTGAGCATAATATCTCAATTGGATTAGGAATAATAATGGTTTGAATGTCATATTTTTAATATTTGGGTTAAAAAAAAAATTTTAAATTTTTTCGCTTTGTAAACTTGGAATACTAGATGTAAGAAACTTAAATCCACTCGGGTGCATCTTGAGCGAAGCCAGCGAAAGTTATAACGGGTTGAAGTTGAAAATAAAACAAAATTGTCGAATTGACAATTGTGTATAAATTGGAAAAGTTGTTGCAGAAATATATTAAAGTCGGTAGTGTCTGAAAAACTGTGTTTGAGTTTATGATTTATCTCTTAAGTGTAAAGAGCTACATATATTGATCCAATATTTTTTTGGGACTTTTGTATCATTTTTCGAAAATAACAAAGTGTACGTAACTTTTTAAAAAATTTTAAAAATAGACGTCATATTTAGCTGATAATACATAATTTTTTGCATTTTATTTGAAGGTCATATCTTAATTGCTTTAGGATTTATAAATGTTTTAATGTCATATCTACAATATTTGGGATTAAAAAAATTTAAATTTTTTTGACATCACGTTAATACGCTTTGCACGCATGTACTCCTAGATATTTGTAACTCAAATCCGTTGGCGTCCATTGATTTTACTGGGGGCCGAAAAAGTTATAGCGGTTTTTAAATATTTTAGGAGTAGTTCTCAACCTAGTATTTTAATAGTTTCTGGAAAAGCGATTTTGTTTTCTGGTTTGGTTTGTTAAAAACCAAGTGGATTTTTGAAAAATCCACGTTTTTGCAAGAAAATCGCGATCTATATAGCTGATATTGAAAGCCCCATTTTTATATCTACTGCAGTATTGCCGTCAGCGATGTGAGTGTGCCATGGCAAAATCTCTTTAATTAAGAGTAACGCGTAATTCAGTCACGATGACTTATGATCAAAATGTCTTAACTCTATAAAGTGTAATAGGAATTGACACAAATGCAGGCAAATAAAAACATTCACAAAAAAACTCTGTTCTTATAAAAAAAAAAAAATGTTAAGACTAAAGAGCAACCTTTTGCAAAAATCACATCATATTCTAGAGCCTCATATTTTCAGGCCAAAAAACTGCGAAAAAGTGAAAATCGAAAAAATTTGGTTTCAAACCATTAACACCGTATAACTTTCTAGGTGTTGATGGCACAGCATCAGTACAGATAGTGTGAAGTCCTTCCAAGTGTATTAAGTTTATAATATACAATTTGGAGTCCTTAGTTGTAAAGAGCAAGTAATTGCATTTTGCATTTTAAGTTCAAATCAGCCGACATTTGGTGAATTTTTAACTTTGAGCTTTAATACACAGAAAAAACTAAAAACAATTAAAAAATTTATTGAATCAATTAATATTGATACTATAGATACTATGATACTATCAATTAAAACTTTTATTGAAAATGAAGAAGGAAAAAAGGTTATAAATAACTTATAAAAAAAAATTATATTAAAAAAAAGTGTGTGCTGCGTCTGTTTGTATGTATGTTTGTGTGTGTGCTTGTTTTGTTTGTAAACTTCAAATATATTTTCTATTTTATACTCAAAATTTTCTATTTTAGCAAACAGTATATGAAAAAATAATAAGAGAATTACGTCTAAAACAAAATATATATTTATATCTCTAAAAGTGAATTAAAATATTAATTGATTCAATTAAATAATTGTTAAGAAACAAATTTATTTCAAATCAAATCTATACTTAGATATTTTAGGTTGATCATATTTTCTGTGTAAGTATGAATCAATCACTTTAATTAAACTGAAATTGTGCTAAAGATTATTCATTTAATCGTTAAACTAAATTTATCAGTCTTTGTGTTTACAGTTCAAAATTAAAGAAATTATTGTCAAAATCAGTCAGTTTATTCAAAAATACGAAAAATTTTTGAAATAAATTTATATATTTGAGTTATTCAATGTCAGACCGAACACCTTTTTTACAACACCTCTTCCGATTTACTTTAAATTTGCCAGACGTATTAAACATTAAAAAATATTTTACCCGTGTTTCCAGAAAAAATTAAATTTTTTTTTTGAAAAATCGTGAAAAGTCATCCGACATGACAACTTTTAAACTGATATTTTTCTAACACTAGTGAATGGATTTTAAAGTTTAATACCTTATTTTAAAGGTATTTCAACCTTCTTTTTAAAAATTATTATTATATTTTTTATTTTTCTTATTTTTAAAATTTGTTTTTTTTACTTAATTTCTGTTTTCCACCATCATTAAGATTTATCCTTGTAAGATAAATCTTTCAGTTTTAAAACCGTGTTTTTTTTATCGATATCATCAGATTTTGAGCGTGTATTTAAAATTCTGAAAATTTATAAGTTATTTACTCAACCTAGTTTACAACCAACATTAGGACATTATAAAAGTTTATTTTCACTGTCACGCTGTGTTATTGATATCAACTTGATACAAATTTTAATTAAATTGCTCTTCAGTATAATAAAATACTTAAAGTTAATATATTTATAATTTTATTTTATGTACAGAAAATTTGCATTAAAAATTGTAAAATATGCATTTACAATTTTCAAAATATGCATTAATAACTGATTTTTTATGGTCATTTAGAAATCGAAAGAAATTTTTTGAAACTTTAAATATTTTTTTAATTAATTTTTTTTTTCCTCATTGTTTTTAACTTTCATAACCAAACCAATACAAAATGGAGCCACTGGTCTTGGGAGATACATTCACTAAATAAATAGCTTCCAAATCGCTGCTTGATGAAAAGTTGTTTGGTATTTTACAATTAAAAACAAGCTGTCACTATTTTTAAACTTTCGCAGTTTTTTCCATGGTATAATTTTTTTGAAAACGGTATAATTTTATACAAAGGGCGTTTTTTATTCAGGCATAGAACTTTAAGTTGGCAACACTTTTTTAACTGGCTGCCATTTCGTTAGCTGTCAAGTGATTTATGTTTAGTTTGGTTTGGCATTTCAACATGGTGCGAAAACGTTCCATAACTATTCGAATTAATTGCTCTAGTGTGCGATACGTATTGCGAACAAACCATGATTTTCAAAATAAATTTACACAATTTGGAAGCGTTGCTCAGACGTCAGTCTATTCATGTTGAATTTCCAAACCAAACTAAACATAAATCACCTGACAGCTGACAAAATGGCTGCCAGTTGAATGAGTGTTGCCAACTTAAAGTTATTTACCTGTATAAAAAACACCCTTTACAACGAAGAAGTCTGAGTCTCTATTTTATAGTTTATAGGCCAGATCGTGCCATTTCTATATTCCTCCAAAACATAGCAAAAGACTGACACCATATTTTGTGCAAAAGTATTGTACATCTTAATGCACTGTGTATGGCAAACTGACAATAATACTGGCAATAATATTTGCAATTATATTGCAAAGTTTATGGGTAGCGTTAAGGAAATGATGTAACACTTCGTTTTTAGGATACCGTCGAATCATGTCATAGACATTTTTTCTCAAACTCTTTTGTTTAACCACTTTCATTTTGAATATTTTCACTTTTGAATATTTACAATAATGTTTATAATATAAGTTTTTATTGATATGCAGTTAAAAAAAACATGCCTACTTAGAGCTAATTTATAAAATGAATTTTAACCATTTACTAAGTTAGCATTGGTTAATTACAAGAGAAGCTCGTCATTCATTTTTTTTTTCTGTAACTTAAAAATGCTATTGAAAAATGTTTTTTTTTTTTTAACAACATATTAATTGTAACTGAAAATTACTTAAGAAAAAAATTAAATTGTTTTTTCGTTTATAAATTTAAATCTGCCTGAAAACCTACACTTCATCACAATTTTTATCTTTTATTGCAATTAATATAAATAGTTTTAGTAGAAAATTTACTATGGAATTTTTTGTAGTTATTTAATAAAAGTTTTCTATAAAAAATATATTTTATATAAACTACTTTAACACTTCATTATGCAAGGATTATGTATATTAACAATATAAAACTACTCACTTAATTACATTTTGCGTTAATAATGACAGAATTTTCTTATTTTAATAATACGTTTTTAATTAATATTACATATACAATGAATATTGTTTATGGGATCAGTAAAGGAAATCTAAAAATCCACTTTACATTAAACAAAGGATTAACATTAAACGGATGATTAACATTGAATTTTAATTAAAAATAAAATTTTAAAATTCATATGCCAAAGTTGTGCGTATCTGCCCAAGTTTTGTAATGTACAAGAGGAGCTAAGAAATAGATTTGCTTAGCTGACTGCTCATATGGAGAAAGAACTGGAGCTTAAATTCCAGGAAAATAAGTGTCAACTTGAGGAGTAACTAGATTCTGGTTTAAAGGCACTGTAGGCAAATTTGAAGAGTTTGGGAATGCCTGCAATGGAACTAATAGTGATTGCTTTGTTAATATAAAATCTGATCTAAAAAATACCTTTACTATGACTTAACATTAGAGTGTCCCGTTTTTATGAATTGGCTTTAACAATAGCACTCAAACGATGAGTATGAGAGAGTAGAGCTGAATACGATAAAAAATAATGAAATCGCTTTGGAGACACACGATTTCCGATTTCAAAAATTATATGTTTTCAAAAAAAGTTGTTTTTTTTTTTTTTGGTCGAAAAAGAGCTCAAAAGTTTTGTTAGCTAGAGCTTATTATGCGAAATATATTCATATTTTTTTTAGCATACTTTTGGTCATAGTTTTTTTTTAGCATACTTTTGAAATTTCTCAGTTTTCAAGATTTTGTTAATAAAATATGTAAAACGAAAACAAGATCCAAGACTCTAATACACAGAAAAAATTATCAACCTAAAATATCTAATTAAAGATTTGATTTGAATTCAATTTGTTTCTAAACAAATATTTAATTGATTCAATTAATATTTTAATTGACTTTTAAAGATATAAATAAATATTTTATTTTAGACGCAATTATCATATTATTTTTTTATACACTGTATGCATAAATAGAAAATTTTCAGTATAAAATACCAAATACATTTGAAGTTAACAAACAAAATAAGCACACACACAAACAGACTCAGCATTGCAAAAAAACACACATACCAACGCACATAGAGGTATTTCAACGATCTGGGCGGCCAAAATTATTGTTGTGCTTAAATGTACATATCTTGTCGAGTACAACAAGACTGTGTCGTTGAAATTTGCGAAACCCTCTAAAATCTTGAGTTACGGGTAAAAAACCGGGTTTTCTGCCCTTTTGCACATATAAGCTAGTAACTTTGTTGAATATCAACCGATTTATAATTTCTCAGTGGATTTAGAAAGAAGAAACTAAGCCATTTCGAAGATATGAAAATGATACTTAAGTAATATTGAGACATCTGTGTGTATTCCTCCAGCAGACTAAGTTTTGCAAAAAAAATTGGGTATTTTTCAAGTTTGGAGATGTTTTTACACATTTTTTCATTTAGGAACCGTATAATTTAAGACTGTAATATAAAATTATGTTTATTTATGAGTAAAATGCAACTTTGATTTAAAACATCCGTTAAAAATTGACTGAGTTAATGAACTTTTAATAAAACCAAAATGTTGGAATAAATACGTACTCAAAAGTAATGAATAAAAAAAAGAAATGGTATGTAAATGATGAGAATATATAATGAACATGTTTTATTGAAAACAAAATAACAAAAACAACATAAAAGATTAACAAAACATTTAATTGAATATTGCATCGCTCTCTGAAGAATAATCATTTGTATATGGCTCGTCAGATATGAACATTGATATTGCTTCTGGCAAGAACGGGTTAGTATTTCTATTCTTTATTGCTCTCATACAGCTTAACAAAGGGTCCGAACTAAGTAGAAGGCGATTAAATATATCTTCATTGCAGTTTTGTCTAGAAAGTTTTCTTGCGAAGTCTTGCCGATAACTTCTGAAATGCTTATTACGAATTTCTGCCGCCTCCTCCGAAAGTTGTCCTATAGGTAACAGAGATTTTCCAATTACAACTGCGCCATGAACCAAAATTTTGTGCAACGTTGGAGTCATAGGATGCCATGGGTACAGGTCAACATATAATCGAGCCGTTTCTGTGGTATAATTTTCAAACTTTTCAATGTTTGTTTTGTAACCACTTGAAATCACTTCAAGGATTACTTTTAGTCTATATATTAAGTCGTAATTTATGCCCGTTATTTCGGCTGCTAAAGATGGATTGTCAAAAAATCTTCGGCTAGTATTACCATCATTTGTATTACCAAAATTTGCTTTTGGCATGTCGATTATTAAACCAGTTTCGGCACGAAACCTGTCTTGGATTTCTTTTTTCCTAGCTTTCTCTAATTCTTTTTCTGCTTCTGTTTTCCTTTCTCTGTACTTCTTAACAGGTAGTTTGTATGCCAAATGAAGTATACTTTCAAATAGTCGTATTCTGGCATGCAGAACAGAAAGGCCGAACTCAATAGCTTCAAAATTAATATCTCTAGTGAAGTCCAGCTTGTTGAAGTCTTTAGAGGTAGCTCCACAAATGTAGCACTTGCTTGTAGATGTTGTACCTGTGGCTGCGTTGCAAACTTTGCCATCAACCATAGTCGTTATTAATATGTGTTTCACCAAATACTTCAGTTGCAACTAAATTGTTTATGTTATTTTTAACATATTTTATTCGTCTTCAATTACTGCAGCACTTTCCTTGATGAAGCGGAATCTGATCGGCCTACAAAATCGGGACGAAGATGGTGTTGGGTTTTCCCAAATAATTGTTTCTTTTTTCTCTCCACAAAATAATCTAAGAGGAACAAAACAACTCTGAAATATGTTTGAATCCAAATCTTCAACATTATCTAGTTTCTGTTTATACAAATCTTGCTTGGAGCCATCGCAACCCCATTTACAGATCAGCTTCAGGGATTTTCGCTCTTGTTCTTTAATGGTTATTAAAACTTCTTCTAAGTAATCTGATAAACGTCTAGTTGTAATATCCATCAGTGACTGTAAATCAGCTTCGGCACCATTACTTGTTACTCGACAAGCTTCTGGAGGTGGATAGCATTGTTTCTTTGCCTTCTGCAAAACACTGTAGCAGGGAAAAAACTTCATATTAGTTTTTCTAATTATTTCATATTGACCTTTCGTCAAATCTGCATCAATAAACATTTGCAAAGCTTTCATTGGTGTTAAGGGCGAATGTGTAGTTTTTTTACGCTTATACGCGTTTTTAAATTTAGATGCTCGTTTAGGAGAGCTTAAAATATCTTTGAGAATAAAAGATGCATCTCTTTTTCCGCTTTTTTCTAGTTCAACACCTGCAGCATGGATGATCAAATCTTTTTCATAACAGGACCGCATTTTTTCAGTTTTCCTCCTTTTGCTTCTGTCGCTTGACTGCCCGAAAGATTTCTGAGGTCGGCCAGGTTGATTTTGAAACGATTCCACAGGAATTTCAATGGTCCCTTGAAGCCATGAGTCATTGTACTTCAAAAAGGTTTCCTCTTTGCTGTGAGATTTTATCCACCTTTGTTTAAATTGGCTTTTAAAGTGAGCAAAGTTACGCTTCAAGCTAGCTAATTGCTCTTTATTATAGCCTTTATATGCGAACAGTTGATTCTTTAAACATTTTAGCTTACCATCAATAGAAGGCACACCTGAACTGTTCATTTGTCGAAAAGAGTTTTACGCTTCACCATCTTGTCTTCCGAAACAATGATAAATAATTTCTTTTTTTCTTTAATGAAAACAATATGCACACGAACTCGACATAGACAACAACGATTTCTTTTTATTTTCAAAGTTACTTTTATTATTTGCAATAACTCAACTGACAGAAAAAAAAGCTTTGAGATCCAAAATGTTTAAGGTGTCAAAAAAGTGCTTATCCGGGACTATCCGGGAAAAATTTTTTGCTACTTCAATAAAGGAAAGATTGAATAATGCTAAACAAAAAAATTATTGCTTGATCTACCTTGATAACATATCAAAAAGCATCTTGAAAAAGAAATTCAACAAAAATTTACTACAAAAATAACCTTTCTTTCAATCAATAAAAAAATCAGCATTGATATGACTAATTATATGTTGTAAAATGATTTTTCATAAGTCCATTATCTGAAGTACTAGGATCCATAATTTTTTCCTTGTGCGATTAACTTGTTTTGCTAATATTTACGATGATAACCGGTTGTTTTGTAAGGGAACCCAGTTCTATTATGAGAACTATGTGAAACACTCAACTTTCGACTGCTCGTACGTGCGCGTGATGCGCGGAAAAAAATTTTGGTGTTGTCTCATGTTCTTTGGAATGTCTTTTAACTATTTTTTTTCAATATTATTCCTACTTTGAGTTTTGGGGTTTTGGCCGCCCAGATCGAGCAAATACCTCTATGTGCAACGCGAGTATCATATTTTTTTTTGTAGAAGTTATTTATAACTTTTTATCCTTCTTAATTTTAATAAAATGTTTAATTGATAGTATCATTGCCGTGATAAGTGCAAAATCAATTAAAATATTAATTGATTCAATAAATTTTTTAATTGAAACCGGTTTTTGGTTTTTTCTGTGTACGTACCTTTAGTAAACATCACAAGTAACTTACTTTATGAAATAACTCGCCTACTTTCTCTTTTAGTTTACAAAAAAAAAAAATAAAAAATTGCTTAAAATAAAAAACTTTATATATTTTAATGCTCTAAAAATATGAAGTCTGTGACAAATCTTAATTTTTAAAATTCAGGTAAAAACTTTAAAATGTGTTTAACACATGTTTTCTAATCAATACCAACAAAATTTAAGTTAATTGAAGTTCGTTTTCTTGAAAAATAATGATTTTAAATGGTGCATGTTCCAAAATGTATTTTTTTATTTTTTTTCAACAATAATAACATAAGAATAATCTTTATTTTGTTTTTTCTTAAATCCTTACATTGGATTTCATTTAAATTAAAATAAATAAATATCACTTTTTATTAATAAAATCTAACAAAAATTGCTTAAATTTTGTATACGAATAAAAAATGAAAAACCTAAACAAAACCTTCTCTGTTCTTACCTTTGACCACGAATGTAATATATATGTCCATTATTGTATCAGTGTCCTGCAGGAATTGGAATGAGTTAAATCCAAATAAATCAATGTTTCTTGAAACTTGAAAGATTGGACTGTGTCCTTTCAAAAGTTTGATCCTATTAGCAATTAAATTTATTAAAAACTTCAACTTGGCAACACTGGTACGAGACCATTAAAATAAGCCATAAACCATAAAAATCGGCTAAAGTTTGTTTAAAATACACCAATTTAAATATCGACATGTCGGCACTTTTACATGTTTTTTCAATATTTAAATATACTCGTAAATAACTCCTTTTAAAAAAAGTTAATTTTTTTTCAAAAATACTTCTCAAATATTTTCTAAATAACAAAACGTCAAATTTCAAAACAAACTAAATTCGTGATTAAGACCACTTTTTTGTTTTTTGCACTTTTACATGTTTTTTCAATATTTAAATATACTCGTAAATAACTCCTTTTAAAAAAAGTTAATTTTTTTTTTAAAAATACTTCTCAAATATTTTATAAATAACAAAACGTCAAATTTCAAAACAAACTAAATTCGTGATTAAGACCACTTTTTTTTTGTTCCTCAGTTTTTTTACTTCTTTTACATACTTAGTTTCATTACACTTAGAATACTATGTAGGTAAAGACCACTGCAAATGTAGTTGAAAACAAATGAAATTTCATTTAGATAAAGGACGACTTACATTACAGTAAATTCAACTAACATTGTGAGTTGTTTTTTAATGTTCAAAAAATGAACCACAATTGTAGTAAAATGAACCACATATGGTAGTGAAAAATAAACAAACATTTATTTATTATTTATTTTTAAATAAAAAAAAAACAACTGTAAAAAATTAATGTAAAATCATAAAACAGTCACTTGATGTGGGTTGTTTTTTTAAATGAACTAAGAGCTTAGTAAAAAATTTATATTGTTTTACAAATGACTGACATTTACATTTAAAATAAAGAAAATGTATTACAACCCAAATAACTACATATTTTTAAAGCAGAAGTTCCCTGAGTGTACGCTCTGTGGTTACACCACTGTATAGTTTTCTGGTAAGCCAAAAAAATGAATACATTTTGTTAAATTTAATCAAGTTTTCGGTTACACTCAAAAAAAAAGTTCAGCGAGCTGATTTTTAGCAACAAAATTTGTAGATTCAGCAAAAGTTTTGCTAACACTTAGTAGATTAGAAATAAAAAAGCGTTGGTAAAAATTAATAAATTTTTTGCTGAATTTTAGTAGACTAAAAGAAACGCAAAAAATTGTAATTTAGTTAATATATTTGCTGAAAATCATAAAACATATTTTTGTGATTCTTTTAAAAATAATTTACAATAATTACGAAATATAAAAATTTTCATTTTCCCACATTGATGTCATGAATTAATTTAATATCTGAAAATATATAGAAATAAATATATAACATAACAAAAATTTTTTTTCAACTACTTACATCAATGGTAGTCTAAATGATGTTTTCTTTTAAAGGACGCAACTGCCGAAGATAATTATAGAAACGAAACGAAACGAAAAAATAAACAAAAACAAACGAAAAGAAAAACAACCCTTTTTTGCAATAAGAAAAAGGAACCATACTAAGATGTGTGTTTTTGTCTTTCGCTTTACTCTGTCTACATGTCTGTATATGTTTGTTTGCAATTTGACCACAGTAGATTATTAATCTATTAACATTTATTATAGAATTACATATTAAATTTAAATATTTTATTTTGTCTTTTATTTAATTAAAAGACAATTATTTTCACAAGCCGGTGACAACGCAAAATTTAAGTTGTTTTAATCCTCAATTTTGTTTTATGTGTGAAAAACAGATACAAAAGTCTTCCATGGTTGATTTTTTATATGTCTTATTAGAGTTGTACTTTTTAGTATCATTTTCCTCTTCTCTACCACATCTTGACATGCCGCGACATCAATCTGGTTGTCATCCACACTATTAATGTGCTTATCAGCACAATTTTTTTAGCAAAATTATTTAGTAAAACATTAGCATATTAGTAAAGCATTAGTATAAAGCAGTTAAGTGCTGAATAAGTATAACAAAAATTTTAGCTGAAAACACGATTTTAGCAAAAAAATTTGCTAAAAATAGTATACCTGATTTACAAGACGTTTCTAACTTTTGTACTAACTTATTTTTTTTAGTGTAGGCCATCATTATTTTGAGTTTGAAAACCAATAATGGTAAATAATTTTTCTGGTGGTACTGAAAAACACAAACTTTACAAGCAAAAAAGCGCTTCTCTAGTACACTAAGAATATTATGTTGGTGAAAACCACTGCAAATGTAGTTGAATATATATGAAATTTCCCATGAAAACAGGACTACTAACATTTCATTAAATTTAAGTAACATCGTCATTTGTGTTTAACTGATGAAAACTATGAAAATATTAAGCTATATTTGTTAGAGCTTTTTTTAGTTTCTTTTTTTTATATTTGCTTATTTTAGCATATTTTGTAAATATTAGCTACTTTCAAACCTTTTTTTTTCAAAATATTATGCTTTTTTTAGCTTTTTTCTACATAAAAAGAGCTTTTTTTATATTTTCTTGAAATCCCCATTTTGAAGTATATATTTTTGATAAACCAATTTGAGCATCGAATCTAATGAAAATGAATTTTTCTATTGCGCTTTTGTTTGACTGACGAAGTTTCAAGGAGCAAATTTTACAAACATTTTATTTGTAGTAACGGTTGTAATAAAAAGTTATGAAACTGAACATTTTATTTTTTTAAAAATATTTTCATTTAAACGGCTTGTTTTAATGTTTTCCAAGCTGTCTTTAGGCGTTACATGGTTTTTAGAGCTTTTTTTTTTGGTAGCCCTAGCAATAAATAAGTTTTTTTTTTTTGGTAATTTCTACCTGGGCATGTGTGTTAATAAGTAGTAAAGTTTAAGAAGCTACATTTGTATATATAACACCAATTATATTTTCAAATAAATCAAGAACAAATAATATTTATATGCTGACAACGTTGAAATTCTATATATACATACACACCAGAGTGCCTCAAAAAAAGGTTATGATGTACCATTATAAAAAAAACCAGCTTCTCAGCTCGAGATAATTAGACTTTAATGGCAGTTTTTGATGTTTTTTAATGCAATTTTAATAAATAATTAAACTGCTCTAGCATTTTTTATTTTTTAATACATCGTCGAAAAGGTTTTGTAATCCATTAATAAATTTGGTAACTGATTAACCCATACTTGCACTGTGGTACTTATTTATAACATGGACTTTGTATGCAGAAAATTAATTATTTTATACAAACATTATTAGGTATAAATTGTGTTTGATAAAAACCAATGTTTCATATTAAAAACAAAATATGAAACGGTTTTAAACGTTAAATACAAGATATTATTCGTCGTTAAATACAAGATATTATTAATCTAAAAGTTTTTGAAATCGTAGTTCCTAAGAGAGTCCTGAAAACAACATTGAACATTAAGAAACATAATATGAAAATTATTAGCAATTGGTAATACTTTCCAAATATGTATTCAAAGTGAAAAACGGATGATTTTTTTTTTTAAATTTGTATAAAAATCGCATAAAAACTTTATTATCTTAAGTTGTGAAGTGAAAATAGCGTTTTTTGTAGGCTTTTTAAAATCTTTTTAGCTCACAGGATGTTATCGCTAGTGCCGAAATATTTTAGCTGTCTTCATAACACATGTTAGTCTTTGTTTTCACTGGGTGCAACTTGTGTTTTTTTAAAAATGCTTAACATGAGGCACTCTAATACATACATTTGTCATTTTCTAACATGACATCAAATATCCTTTGGCTCATCCGTTTGGTGTCTCTTTAGTTTTCTATGCCAAGTTTACTTACATTGGTTCATCATTAAGTTAAAACGTGCCCTGTATATTAAACAATACATGATTAAGAAAAGCTTTTACTGCTAAAAATATGGTTCTAAACACAAAATAAACGAAACACAAGATATTGTCAGAAAAATAAACTATTTTAGTAATTCAGTAACGGAAATAAAAGTTAGCGAAAAATATGGCACTGAATTCTAAAATAAAATAAATTATGGGGGAAAAAGTTTTAAATTCGGGTCTGTCCCGTGATACGTGATAACAGAACCGGTTCCTAAAATACCTATCACGTGATTGGTGAAAAAAGGTTGGTTGTCAAAAGTACCTATCATGTGATCGGTTATAAAAGCTTATCACGTGATGTGTCTAAAAGTACCAGTCCTGTGGTAGGTGAAAACAGGATCGGTTTCTAAATTACCTATCACGTGATTGGTAATAAAAGTCTCTATCACGTAATGTGTCCCGTGGGAAGTGAACATAGTACCGATTCCCAAAGTTCCTACCACGTCTTTATTACGTGGTGGGTTTTGAAAGTTCCTGGCCTGTGGTAGGTGAAAAGAAGACCGGTTACTAAAGTACTTATCACTTTACTGGCTTAAAAGAGTCTTTCACGTGATTGGTCTGAACAGGTGCAAATAAGACGAGTTTAAAAGTAACTACACCCAGAAAACAGTCTCAATTGTGGCCACCGACTTCTGGTGGTTACGGCAACTTTCGTAATGTTAAAATATATTTTTAGTAGTGAATGCTAATATTCAACTGCCTAACCGAATATTACATTCCAAATAAATATTATATATATTATAACGTTCCACAAAATTTTAGTGAAATTAAAAAAACTTTTTTAATTTTTCTGGTATTGAACCGCAGCCTTCATATTAATAGTCCTACTAAATGTCCTACTGATTGCACCTCAATCACATTTAATTTTCATTGCCTTATTTGCTATTTAAACATTTGAATATTTTATTTTAATAAAAAAAAAACTTTTTGTGTTTTATCTTTTCGAGATTTGAACTCGGAAGTTCGAAATACAAGACAAACTCTCTACCCACTACACCACAAACATTTATAAATGTTGAGTAATAAATTTGAATTTAAATATTTTGTTAGGAAAACAAATATTGTCTCGAAATTCGTATACAAATATCAATAATTGGTTGCTTGTATAAGCAATGCAATCCAAAATTCGGTTGGTAATACTCAACCTCTAATATAGTGGCATATTTGATTGCGAATACCGTACTTGCAGTAAGTACTTTTGCTTATCGAAAATTAAAAAAAAAATTTTACTTATCACAAAATAAATGGTTTATTCTATGGTACACAAATTACTAACCGAATTTTATTTGCAAAAGTTGATTGGAAATACCAATAATTGGATAAATGGATTGTTCTATAGTTCCTTTTCTCTCTTTTTAATTTCCAGTACAGTATTTTTGTTTTATTAATTGATTATTGGTAGTTTAAAATAAAATGGCGTCCTATCAAATAAATTTGAATGGTTTCGACCTAATTCCAACCAATTTTTTTTCTGGGTGTATTATTGGGCCAGTTTTAAAGTATCTTCGACTGAACTAAAAAAAATAGATAAAACATAAAAAGTGGGTTAATCTTGTTTTTTTTAATATTATTTTTATTTCTTCCAAAATCCAGCAATAAAATTTTTTGGATACAAATATTCGCCTGCCTACTAAAGTAAAATTATTTTCTGACCGCTTATTGCATTAAAAAGTAAAAGATTTTCGTAATGAGGAAACAATATTTTCAATGAAATTAGTTTTTAACATATTCTTTTGCGTTAGTTCAGTGACATGTTCTATTGCGTTAGTTAAGTGAAGTGTTCCTTTTTTTTTAAGAGAAGCAACACTTAGGAAATTTTTCCTATTTATTAATATGTTGCTTTCTTTGGAAAGGGGATATTGGAGAAGATTACAGCGTGGGGAAATATGAGGGCTTCAAAAATGGAAACATTGTAATTCCGATAGAGATAAGTTGGCGAACTTATTGAAGCTTTTTGATTCATATTCCTGATTCACTTTATGTGCTATGGGAACACCGAAGGTGGGCGCTGCGATATATATGAGGGATAGAAAACCCATATATAATATTTTTCTAAATTGATGTTTTCGTCACGGGAATCAAACCGGGGACCATATGGGTAAACAGTCCAATGGCTAACAATTATAATGTTCTGATATGTAATATGTTCTGTTGAGCCAGTCCTGTGACATGTTGTTTGGGGTTAATTATGTCACGTGTTCTTTAACACCGGTCCTGTGACATGTAACAAAATGGCAATGTACCCTATCCTCGGACAAGCCCATGTCAAAGTGAACTGTCCTTTCCATATAAAAAACCGGTCACGTGACAGGTCCCTGTCACATGAATCGATCACCTGACCATGTGCTGTGATAGGTACCTTTCCCGTAGGGCATATACTCAAGAATAACAGAGGATTTTTAAAAATACATAAAATTGAAGTTAAAAGGTTTTAAGGATCTAATAGATAATGATACCAGGAAAGTTATGTAAGTCTTATAATTACCTATCAATACGATTAAAAAAAAAGTTAAAATAGAAATCGAATCCATAAAATTTCGAAAAAATACCTTTTTAACATTAACATCTAAGATTTCATTCTATAGTCAAACAATTAATTGTGTTGTTATGTTTAACAATAATTATAATCTATCTAACCTACCAATTACTGTTTGCCAATAATTTCAATTGAATTTAATATTTTTTGAGCATTTTTTTCTGACTATGAAAGAAGTTTAAACAATATACCAAGAAGATAACTTAAGACTAAACGTATTATCTTAATTTTCAACAATTTTAAACAGCACCCAAGCTTTATATTAATTAGGTAAAAATCGAAAAGATTCCAAAGACGTTCAGTATGTCCTTGCTCCCGGGACCTTACATAATTGGAGATATAATCACGTAAAATAAACTTAGTTCTAACTTAAACTAAAATTACAGACTAAATTAGACTAACATAAATAAAACAACAGCACAAATATCACAAAATAGGTACTATCCTCTATGAGTACCAGGAGTACTTTTGGTATAAAAGCTGGGACATATATTGACATTTAAGTCGAAATTTGGAGCTTCTTCATTAATATACCCAATCGGTGATAGGTAGTTTTGTATTAGTACAGTTAAAGTTTCTTTGTTCATAAAAAATGTTTTTTATTATTATGATTTCTAATTCTTGCTATAAACCTTTTCAAAATGTCAAAAACATGAAGACCAATTGAGAGTTAATTTAGCTTGACTATAAATATACACAGAAAAAAACTAAAAACGGGTTTCAATTAAAAAATTTATTGAATCAATTAATATTTTAATTGATTTTGCACCTATCACGGCATAGATACTATCAATTAAACCTTTTATTAAAATTAAGAAGAAAAAAAAGTTGTAAATAACTTCTACAAAAAAAAAAAATATATGATACTCACAAAAAAGTGCGTGTGTCTATTCGTTGGTATGTGTATTTTTTGCAATGCTGAGTCTGTTTGTGTGTGTGCTTGCTTTTGTTGTTAACTTCAAATGTATTTGGTATTTTATACTAAAATGTTCTATTTATGCATACAGTGTATGAAAAAATTATATAATAATTGCGTCTAAAATAAATATGTATTTATATATTTAAAAGTCAATAAAAATATTATTGATTCAATTAAATATTTGTTTAGAAACAAATTAAATTCAAATCAAATCTTTAATTAGATATTTTAGGTTGATAATTTTTTCTGTGTAGTGATTAGAAAATCGTTTATTGATTGATTGGTAGTTCAATCTATACAACATCTAAAAAAATTTTCGTTCCAGAATTTCCATTTAATTTATTATGATTGGGGAAATGTTAAACCATATTGGGAATCCATATGAGAAAACTGCTCTTATACTCGATATAATAAAAGTTTAGTTCTCCTTGGCAAACTTTTATTTTATAACTTTTAGAAAATGCTCCAATATTTTATAGCACTTACTCAAACCGATTCTGGCATGACGATTAAATTTTACAAGATTATTAAAATTAACTCCAAGATATTTTATATTGTCTGTAATGGGAATTGCAATAGCATCAAGAAATAACTTTAGCTTTTACTCTCTGGCACAATAAATTTTTGTTATTTTTAAATAAGGAAACTTTTCTACAGATCTTCCTATCATTAATTTTAACTAATTTTCTATTTTTCTCATTTCCCGTTTTAGTTTTTGCTACTTACAACACTGTATACTAACAACTATTAAATGTAATTGAGTTTTTAACACATAAAAATAAATTATCCGTCTCTCAGTCGGTCTGATATATTTATACGATTTGTGTCTCTTATTGGGTGGCTTCGATTTTCAGCTTAATATATTTTTTATGGCTAACAAATAAATCCTATCACAACCCAATAGAGCAACAAACAATTACAACAACACTTAAATAAATCATGTTTACATGCATGTTTGTTGAAATATTTTTATGGCACTTGGCAAACATTTTAATATCCACACTCATAAAAAAACCTATTTATAATAGTTTAGAAATCAGCTACGATAACAGAAAATAGTACCTAAATCATGTTCTACTTAATTTAGGTGACACAAATTTTGGGGTAAAACAACTTAGTTGAATACAAGTTTTGTTAAATGGAAATGAAAATAAATTAGTTGAAATCAACACACGTTTTCTGCCAAATTTTAGTTTATAACAAACAGATAAACAGTTCAATTAAATTTGCTAAATTTTCTGCTGAAATTACTATCCCTTTTACCCAATTACACAGTGCAACAGTAAAAAATGCACGAACTTTTGAAAAATGCACGGACTCGACAGTATAGGTTCGATTGTGCTACCAAAGGTTAGTAAAACCCTGTACTGGGTTTGGCCAGTTTGACTACCAATTTTTTTATGAACCTCAAAAGATTTTGAAAATCAGTGCCACCACTCAAAAAAGGTTGTCCTCAGTTTTTGGCCTACAGCTAATTCAGACTGATGATATTGCTAAACTATATTGGCAATATGTAGTGAAGAGTCTACTGAACAAATTTTATAAGCAATTTTTATGCAAAAAATAATTTTTTCCTGCACTTTTATTTTGCTTTTTCCAGGGACTTACAGGGACTCATAATTTTTCACTAACAATATATGACAAATTGTAGTCATTGTAAATCTGAACAACTTTTGTGAACATATCAATACAATCTGAATGTGTCTAGGCATCCGAAATAGCTTACAAAGACCACTTTGTACCTGATAAATAATCGGGTTTGACTAGGACTACCATTTTTATTGCATTTTTTGTTTACTTTCTTCAATAACAAAAAAGTAAACAAAAATGCAATAAAAGTGTAGTTCTAGTCAAAAATTATGAGTCCCTGTAAGTTATGCTGAAAAAAACAAAAAAAAAAAATAAATAATTTTCTCCTATATTTTTCAAAAAAGTGCAGGAAAAACACAATTTTTTGCGCCATAAAAAGTTTATAAAATTTGTTCAGTAGACTCTTCACTACATCATTGCCAAATATAGTTAAGCAATATCATCAAGGTCCTGAAATTAGCTATAGGCCAAAACTGAATACCCTTTTAAGAGTGAAGCACTGATTTTCAAAATCTTTTGAGGTCCATAAAAAAAAAAATTGGTAGCCAAACTGGCCAAACCGAGTACAGAGTTTCACTAACTTTGGTAGCCACAATCGAACCTCTATACTGTGGAGTCCATGCATTTTTTCCAAAAGTCTTCATTTGTTGCACAGTGTTATTAATATAAATAGCTCTATGATACATGTCAAGTATGTTGTGCACTCTTGAACCCTTTCGTGCGTGACCAGTTCGATCTTTTTTATAATATTTGTTTCGCGACTCAGATGCATTTTTTGCAAGGCAACCTACGGGTACTACTGAAGCCTCAATTATTTGTGACGAATGAACTAATATTTTGTGTATTGTGGCGGAAATCGAGTACCATTCGTAGTTTTGGAAAAATATTTCACTGCTTTTAATGCAATGAGCACGAAACCTTTGAGCATCAATTTCAAATTCAGAGGAGAGAGCAATTAAGATTATGTGTAAATGTTTCAAAAAATCAATATTTATACCAGTAATAGATGCGAAAAGGTCCGTGCGAGAAAATGCTCTTCTAGCTGTGTTGCCATCATTGGTGTTACCGCTGACATTTGCTTTCGGCTTATCGACATAAAGCTGTATTATAAATACTTTTGCACTCGCAACAACCCGCCGGTTAGAACACTTTTTTCATTTTATTAAATATCTCAAAAAAAAAAAAAAAATCAAATGACGGTAGTTTAAACAGCCCCATAAGTAAACAATGGTGTGTTAAATTGTGTTTTTATGTATTTTATAGCATCAATATATTACCCGTAATAATATCTGCTTACAAAATACACCACCCTTTTTATATATTTGTAAATAAGAATGAAAATACACAGAGGTGGTAATTCATTTCTAACCTGGGTTTTTTTTTTATTAATCCTTTTTACACCATTTCTTTTTACCTAGCAATGCATTAAGGAAAGTAATAAAGTAAATAAAGAACATTAAAATTACAGTTAAATGGACAGAAAATTGAAGTAAGCTACGATTTAAAGCTCACAATGATAGAAAGAAAAAATAGGGCAGGCTTTGACTAATACGAAGGCTGCATCCAGTTGCATCATATGCCAAGCAACATCAAGCCAATTAAACCAAGTCCCGACAAAATCATTATGTAATACTGATGCATATGATATAGATTATCACCGCTACATGCAAGAATACGATTTATGGAACACATACTTAAAATCAGTTATATTTGGATTTCGGATCTTCAGGAACAATAAAAAACAATGAAACCAACAAGGAGTTAAGAAGTTCAGAAAAAGAAACATGTTCAAGATGAATATCGCAAATTTGCATTGATTATAGATCAAGCAAAACAAGGGTCAGGCGATATAAATAATGGCAATACTGCAAGAAGATTCTTTTCAGATCCAGAAACAGCATCTGAAACAGCACGAGTGGATTTAAACCTTATGTTGACATTTAAATAATCCTAAAAGTACTTGCGGGCAATGAACAAATTGACTCTAGAAAAATTGGAGATTATGCTAAGGAAACTGCAAAAATATATACAACCAAGTACCCATGGAGAAATATGTCTGCAACAGTTCACGAAATCCTTTATCGTGGGAGAAGATGTCATTAAATATTATTTGGTGCCACTTGGAGATCTATCAGAAGAAGCTCAGGAAAAAAAGGAATAAGGATTACAGATTTTATAGAGAGCACATTACTAGAAAAATTTCACGAAATTCCACAAATGAAGATCTATTTAATATATTATTGGCTACGTCAGATCCGTTCATCTCCAGTATTCGAAATTAATGGAAAGTGGAACATCGGGATTTGATGAAGAAGTCAAAAACTACTACAGCACAGAAATAACACAGAATAGAATATGGAATATTTGCAATCAATATTTGAATCAAATGATAATAATTATAAATGCCTTTCATTGTTATTTAAGTACGAAAAAACATAGAATTAGTAAAAATATTAATAAACATAAACCTCCGAGTTGTTACAAACATTTTAAAATCTATTGCAGTTTTTATTTTTAAAAGTTTTTTTTTATCCACATATGAAATGTTTTAATAAATAAGAAAGGTTCAGTAAAAAAACCCATATTTTCATATCAAAATAAAAAAATAAAATCAGAATAATTGCGCTAATGTTTAGCAGATTTATTTTGCTAAAATTAACAAATTTCTCAGAAATAATAAATTTTTCTGTAGTAATAACAAAATTTTTAGATAATATTACTAACGTTTTTTTAAGTGTAATATTTTTTTTTAATGTACAACAATTTGCAAATTTGACAGCAAAAATTGTTAGTTTTTAAGTTATGATAGCAAATTTTTCTGTTGATTTTACTATTTGTTTTTTTGAGTGTAAAACATTAAAAACTCCCATTATCGTAAAAAATTATTATTATAAAAATCCAAATATGACATTTTTAATAAATAAAAAATTAAAAACCTATTTTCACGCTAAATGTTAAACAAAATCGAAATTCCAACTTGACCTTGAATTTCCTAAGAATAGCTTAAGAAATTTAATGAAATTAAAACCGAGCCAAGTTCAACTAATTACCTGTCCTTTGAAAAAAAAAAAATTACTAAAATATTTCGATCGGTTCAAAAGTTACAGAATTTTGGCCACTGAAAAATGATTTCAGCTACTGTGCGTCGTAAGAAATCCAACACATTGGGCATAAAAACAATAAAATTAGTACTAAGATTTTTGTATTTATATATAAGATATTACTTACATTCTTTATAATATTTCGTTTTTCACAGACAATTTTATATTTTTTTTTAAATAATTAAATTGCTTCAGAAATAAAATGCTTAAGAAGCTCCAACTCCATTATGTTTTTTTGCTCGATGTTGATTGCCACATTGATTTGTGTATGTCAAACTAAATTCTAAGTGTTTTTTTTTTTATTTATAGAAATATTACATACCCGGTTTAAATTTAACATATATGCATCCATTTATGAACATTCATGATCATATATGAAGTGATTTGAGGTCATACATGTCCATCTACCACCATAGAGGATTCATATGTGAGCATATATATAAATATTTCTTCAATGTTCATTTCCTCAATTTTCATATGACCGTGTATAGAAATGTATATACATGTATGATTGTATTTGTAAATATTGCCTCAATTTTCAATAATGTTCACACATTTATGATTCCTCATATGAATATATAATAATGATTAAGAACACATTTGAATCATGTATGGATAAATGTGGACATGTATGAATCATGTGTTCATTAGGGTGTCCCATTCAAAAAAAAATTTTGGGGATCATTCTTAATTTGAATACTCATAAGGCTAAGAATTTTTGAGAATTTTTTCAGATTTTTTCGGAGGTGGGTTTTTTAGAGGTCGCGCAAATCGATTTTTTTACCAAAACAACGAGCTTTTTGGGCTTTTTTTTATTGAATTTTGCTTGAAAATTGGTAAAAAATTCGATATTTCTTCAGCTTCTGAGTCAATGTTCTTCAAGAAAATTTTCCGATCTTTAATTTTATGTGCATAAATAATAAGTTTCGGCAATGATTTTGCACATTTTGACAATTTAATAACGGTTTTTCGTAAATTTTCAACAAATATGGAAAAGAATGCTTTATAACTTTTAAAATTTGTATAAAGACTAAAAAACTAATGATGCAGTTTAATAGATTAATAAGTTTTAAATTAATTAGCAGAAAAAAAAATGAATTTTCTCTCACCGTTCTCGAGTTATACCCTTTTTTAAAGCTTTGTACACATTGTATGAAATGTATAATACTATAAGGTGTGAACTAGGTTTGCATTGGTTTTAAACTTTAAATAATTGGATTTAGAAAATGTTTTATGTTTTTTAAAATAATAGTTACTTACCACTCATACATAACAATTATATTAAAAACAAAGCAAAATATATTTGTTATAAATCATTTATTAGAGTTCTTGCGATTCTGCTCTACCCCCTGCAGGAAACTCTGAAAGTCTGTTTCAGAAGTTGTGATATTGATATAACTATTAGCCAAGGCCACACCACGTTCTGCGACATCATTTACAACTTGCATTTGCTGAACTTTGTGTTTTGCTTCCTGAAATGATTTGTTGTTTTCTGGATCCGTTTGTAAAACATCAGTAGAAATGTTGCAGGCTTCAAAAAAGTTAGGCTGGCTTTTTGTAATAAAACACTGAATTTGTTTATTTCAATCATGTCTTCTGTTAAATTTCCTTTCACTAATTCGTTGTTATTACTTTGTTCATGTATGTTTCTAAGCATTAAACGCAAAGTTTTGGTATCTATACGTTCATCAAAAAACGATAAGGCAGCCAACTTCTCGGAAAGTTATTACATTGTTCATGTAGATTTCTAAGCATTAAATGCAAAGTTTTGGTATCTATACGTTCATCAAAAAACGATAAGGCAGCCAACTTCTCGGAAAGCTACCACTGATGATCCAGAAAGGTTTTCAGAGTCTCGCGTGCAACTTTTTCATTAAAGCGTTTGTAATCATACAATTGTTTCAAAAGTCTAAGGTCATTGAGAGGAGCGTATCGGGGACACTTTCATAGGTACCAATTTTTAATATATACTCTTAAAATAAATGAGGTAAATATATAGAGATTGCTAATTACCGGAAGAGGGCTCTAGCATAAAAGCTTTATCTCAAGCCATAAAATTTATCTCAATCTCAAGCAAGCGTCTTCTACTTATCAGTTTACAAAAATTTTAATTGTATTGTGACTTGTTATCTCTAAACTCTAAAATAGGGTTGTAGTTCCCCCAAATCCAATAAATCATGAATTTTAGTTCGAGCCATATCAGTGCCACCTAGTGATAACGGCTTTTTGGCTACTTTTTTTGCTGTCCACAACTTGACAACACTTAAAACTAAGCTTTGACATACAATAAATAAATTTTCAAATCTCATAATCTAAAGTTTACAACAAATCGGATGCCCAAATCTTATAGTACTAAAAATTTCATACAAGGGGTTGCAAAGCTTTAAAAGGGTATAACTAGAGAACGGTAAGAGAAAATTATATTGTAGTTTCTGCTAATTTATTTAAAACTTCATAATCTTTTAAACTGCATCATTAGTTTTTTTAGTCTTCATACAAATTTTAAAAGTTATAAAGCATTCTTTTTCATATTTGTTGAAAATTTACAAAAACTGTTGTATAATGTATCAAAATGTGCAAAATCCCTGACGAAACTTATTACTTATGCACATAAAATTAAAGATCGGAAAATTTTCTTTAAGAATATTTACTCAGAAGCCGAAAAATTACCGATTTTTTAGCAATTTTCAAGAATAATTCAATAAAAGTCCAAAAAGCTCGATTTTTGGTACAAAATCGGTTTGCGCGACCTCTAAACCACTTCCGAAAAATCTGATAAAATTCTCAAAAATACTTTACCTTATGAGTATCCAAATTAGGAAAGATCTTCCGAGAAAATCCAAATTTTTATTTTTTTTTGGGACAAACCTATGGCCCGATAACGACCACCATGACTGTAACGGCCACTCCTTGCTCATTTTCGAAGAAAAATGGCAATTTTCGCACACATTCTGCAACATTACCATGATTTTCAAAGTAATGTCGCAATATTTCCCAGCGTTGTTCAAGCGTATACACAACATATTCGTTCAGCGGAAGGATAAAACTAATTATCTGTCAAATCAGACATGAGCTAAGTGTT